>SJYC01032497.1:0-34990 GCA_006408675.1 Madoqua kirkii | reverse complement strand
GTTATGACCAACCTAGATAGCATATTCAAAAGCAGAGACATTACTTTGCTGACTAAGGTCCATCTAGTCAAGGCTATGGTTTTTCCTGTGGTCATGTATGGATGTGAGAGTTGGACTATGAAGAAGGCTGAGTGCTGAAGAATTGATGCTTTTGAACTGTGGTACTGGAGAAGACTCTTGAGAGTTCCTTGGACTGCAAGGAGATCCAACCAGTCCATTCTGAAGGAGATCAGCCCTGGGATTTCTTTGGAAGGAATGATGCTAAAACTGAAACTTCAGTACTTTGGCCACCTCATGGGAAGAGCTGACTCATTGGAAAAGACTCTGATGCTGGGAGGGATTGGGGGCAGGAGGAGAAGGGGATGACCGAGGATGAGATCGCTGGATGGCATCATGGACTCGATGGATGTGAGTCTGAGTGAACTCCAAGAGATGGTGATGAACAGGGAGGCCTGGCGTGCTGCGATTCATGGGGTTGCAAAGAGTCGGACATGACTGAGCGACTGAACTGAACTGAACTGAGACAAACATAAACATCTTGGGCCAGATAGATGAAGGGGAAAGTGAAGAGGATTCTATTAGAGATTTTCTTTTGTCTGCTTCTGAAGGAATGGGCACACACAAAGCTAGGAGAACCCATTCCCTGGCTGCCATTTCTCCAACAGAGGCAATTACTGATAACAATACTGACAAAAGTGTAGCAAACGCTCCTGTAGTAGCTAATGGCAGCCACCAGTTATCAAGTGCTTATCCCTGGCTAGGTGTTTTCCTTGGCACGGTCCATGTTATTCTCTCACTTAATGTGCATAACATCCTTCTAAGGAAATGAAGCTCAGGAAAGTTAAGGAATTTTATAAATATTACAATGCCAGTAAGTGCTGCATCCAGACGTTTCCAAGTCTGAAGCTCATGTTCTTAGCCACTCTGATACACTGTCCGCATAATCCGTTCACCAAAAGAAAACAGGTGGTGCATACACATTGTATAGGTTCTTGGGCAAGTACCTCACATCTCTGTGTTCAGTCTCCATCATTTGTAAGTGTGGAGCTACTGCCAGCCCCCTGGTGGCCTTGGTCCACCTTGAAGTTCCAGTATCTGACACCACTGGTTTGTAAATTTGTTCATTTGGCCAAAAGGGGCATGACTCCTGGGCCCTAAACTCTGCCAAGACTGAACACGACTGAGGCAAATATATACTTATTTATTTAGATTAGTTTTGCATGAAAGAATGTGCCAGGAATGATTTACCCCTCAAAGAAAGACCAACAGTTTATTTCCTGATCTTCCTTGCAGCTAGACATTACTATGTGGCCAGTTGCTGGCTGATGAGATATGAGCCAAGTGGTTGATACAACTTCTCAATTGCATACTTCTTGAGAACACCTCCTCCCTGTCCCTCCTTCCCACTAACTTGGATGAGAGGTGATGGTGAGCCACCTGGGACCATGGCAACAGAAGCAACCTTCCGTGGATGCCAGAAAATTAGAGGCCTTGGGAATTTCCTAGTGGTCTAGTGGTTAGGACTTGGCACTTTTACTGCAGTGGGTATAATTCAATCCCTGGTTGGGGAGCCAGGATCAACCTGCAGGATCCCACCAGACACACAGAGCAGCAAAAAAAAAAAAAAAAAAAAAGAGAGAGAGAGAGACAGAGAGAGAGAAAGAGATTTGGCCTTGCATAAATCTCTCAGATTCTCTTCTCTACATCCCTGTCTCCACCAGATTTCTAAGTGACAGAGTTGGGACACCACATCAATATGGAACTATTTATGTCTGGATTATCATTTAAGATAGGAATACACATCTATCTTACTGAAGCCACTGCCATTTGGGATCTTTGTGATAACATCTGAATCTACATCCCAACTAATATATGGAGAGAATGAAAATCTATTGAGCCAAATGATGTTGAAAAAGTACTTTCAAAAGTTCAGCCTAAGCAAAATCTCCAGTGCAAAAGAATCTAACACATTAGGGGATGGAAAGAGATTTGGTTTGGCTCTGCTCAACTTGGAGCATCCAGAAAGGGGGGTCAAAGTTGACAGGTCATCAAGTACTAGGCCGTGAAAGCTGTGCTCCCCCAAGTTAAAGAACATGGACTTGAACATGAGGGCAATGGCTATCCACAGAAGAGAGCTAAAAGGAAATAAGAAGATATGTGTGAGCTCTAGAATGACCCATTGGTTGCCCATTGGTGCAAAGATTGTAGAGTGGACTCTAGAGTTTGGGAGAAGAGTGAAGAAGTGAGAGACGACAATGGCCTTGACATAGGGCATGTATGGGAAAGGAGAGAAGTATAGATCTGTATGGGAGATAAGTGGGAAACTAAATTAAGACGTGATGACTGGCTGGTAACCAGGTGAAGGAAGCTGGTGGAGGAGCAAGAATCATGTCCAAATTTGTGGTTTGAACCATGGCAGGGTGCGCCACCCTTAATGGCTAAAATCGGAAGTATGCACAGGAGCAAAAGGAGACTTGAGGCTGGGCAGAGGGTGGGGCTATGGGTCGGCTGTGAGTTGAAGTTTGTACTTCGAGAGTATGATGTGGTAGTGAGACATCCAAAAGGCGGCGTCCAGCAGAAAGAGTTAATAATAAATTCACGACAATGACAGTGAATGTACAGACTTGCTTATGTAGACCTTGAGTTAACATTTTCATAGACATAGGAACAACCAAACTTTTTCCTTTCCAAGTTAAATCACCCTCAGAAGACCATGAGAGCAAAGACAAAACCCTTTCAACCATCATTGCTCTCGTAGGCATTAATAGGTATTATTTACTTGACTACTCTAAGGGGAAGCCACTTTGGTAAGCCTTCTCTATTTAAATTGCAAGCCCCTTATGCGGAAGAGGTTTTCAATTTCTCAATTGTGTGGCTTATATTTAGCCATATAAGAGCATTAACTGATGATGTAGCATTTTTGAGCAAAGCCAGCCTTAGATTCAGAGTGAATTATAGAGATGCAGTAGCTACTTGGGGAAGAGGTCCTCAACAGTGACTCAGAAGTGCATCAGAAGTACATCTTCTGGTGCAGTGTATTTCTCTCTGACAATTGTGTCTGTTTTGCCCCCCCTCCCAACTCTATTCCTAGTACCAAACACAATGTCTGACTCACAGCAGAAGCCAAATAAAGACAAAAACAAATTCATGTTTAATGAACTGCCACTCGAATATGCCTTGAATTCTAGCTACTTAGAAACTGCAGGCCAAAAATACGCTTGATGAAAACATGCATTACTACACCCAGTAGGGTTAAGCAGACAACCCACAATCATAAACTAAACAAATAATAGTGAAGCTAGAGTGTTAATCATTTATCAGCAAAAAGCAAGAAGTACAGGCAAGGAGAACCAAGATCAGCTTAACAGTTGACAGTGCACTGATAACATTCTCTTGAATGCTTTAGAAATTGAACTCTATTTGAAGTGCAAGTGCATGGTGGGAGTTTTTCTCCTTTGCCAAACAATGTGAGTCAGATTACCCAGCTGAACAGCAGGCTAGTCATCAATAAACCCTGAGCCCATCTTAGAGAAGAGCCAAACAGTCCACTAAAGGTTTAAAACAGAGTTGCCATATAATCTAACAATTCCACTCCTAGGGAGATACCCAGAAGAAATGAAGACGTGTGTCTATAAAGAAAGTCTAATACCAAATTTTCTAGTAACATTATGCACAATAGCCAAAGTGGAAACAACTCAAATGCCCATCAACTGGTGAATGCATAAAGAAAATATGATATATCCATGCAACGGAGAATTATTTGGCAATAAAAAGGAATGAAGTACTGGTATATGTTACATAGGGATGAATCTTTAAAACACTATGCTAAGTGAAAGAAGCCAGGCAAAATGATAATATAATGTATGATTTCATTTATATGAAACAGCCAGAAAAAGCAAATCCACTGAGACAGAAAGTAGGTTATCGGTTCCCAGCTGCTGAGGGTAAGATACAAGAAATGAAGCACAATTATTAATGGACATAGGGTTTCTCTGGGGCTGATTAAAGAGTTCTAAAATCGATTGTTGTCACAGTTGCACAACTCTGTGAATACACCAAAGACCATGGAATTGTAGACTTTAAATGAGTGAAATGTATGTTATTTAATCGTATCTCAATAAAGCTGTTGTAAAAACAAAATAAGCTCTAAGAGTAAGAACTCATTTAGTAGGCTGTTGTATATTGGTAGGCTTTAGTCATGGGTAGTAATAAAAGTCCATGGAAGGGCATTTCATCACAGGTGCTCTGTGACTTTGGACAAGCTATTTCAGCTCATGAAGTCTTGGCTTTCTTGTCTGCAGGGCAGGAATGCAGGAGATGTCTGCACCTGCCCTCGTCCTCTGGCATCACCAAAGGTTTCTTTGTGCCAGCATCCGTGTCTCTAAAACCGAAGGCTTTCTCCAGCCATAGGAGTGTTCTTGGCCCTGGGATAGGGCAGATGAGAGGTGCTTGAGAGTCAGTGCCTCTGGAAGGGGCTTTCAACCAATTACAAACAGAATCTGGTGGACCAATGCCCCTTCTTCCTTGCCGATCATGCAGTGCAACTATGTGAATGTATAAATGGTGGTGTTCTCCACGTCTCCTAGACCTGCTGAGGGTTACTGAACCCAGCAGCCCACAGAAACAAATCTGCTCATTAAAGTATCTTGTACTGCTTTCCCTCCCTGCCCAGCTCACTTCTTCCCTACCAGTGCTTCCTGGCATTACCTCCCAGTGAAAAACCTGCATACAAATCCTCATCTTTGAGTCTTCTTCTGAGGAAATTCAACTTAAGAGATCATTAAGGACTTCCTGGTGATCCACTGGCTAAGACTCCATGCTTCCGCTGCAGGAGGTGTGAGTTTGATTCCTGATTGAGAAACTAAGATCCCACATGAAGCACTGCCCCCAAAGAAAACAACAACAACAACAACACTTTATTTCTCTACAGTAGAAAGTACCACAACATTGTGAAGTAATTATGCTCCAGGAAAAATTTTAAGAAAAGGCATAATTAGAAACGTCTTCTTTTTGGACTAGTGAGTGGATTAAGTAAGCATTGAGCATTTCAGCACTGTGTCTGACCATGTAAGAACTGGTAGCCATCATCACTATTATTTTGTTATTATGTTATATATTATGTTATTATTACCAAAAACAAATAATCATCTTGAAATTTTAAGCAGATTTTGTCCCATCCAGAAGCCTGCTTTGGCCTCCCTACACATATGAGGAACACCAAGTCAGTACTGTGCTGATTATTTCACTACTGAGCATCCAGTTAATTATTTTCCCTCAATTGACTCTGGATTTTCAAAGACTTTATCTACAAACTGCACAGATTAAGTAATAATTCATTTGATCTCCCATGTTTTATTAATCAAAGACACATATAACTGCCAATCAGAGCTTCTGATCAGCATGAAATTACTAGGGTCACCTCACAGAGCTAACATCATTTCAGTAAAAGCACTGAATCTTGATGTTTTTGTTAGTCTGTGAAGCTTTATCACTTGTAAAAGAATGATTATATTAGATTTCTCTGAAATATTTAAAATAGCTTGCAGACCTCTATTGCTACCATTATGGTCTCCTAAGACCCAGGGACCCCATGTGGGCAATTATTAATCTAATAAAGCAAACTTCATTAAGAGATATGCTTGTTTTTGTTGTAAAAATTGCAGCAATAAAATCGTTATTGCCATGTTTGGCAGTAACCTTTCTTATATTATGAGAAAATAAAGGATAAATGGAATTCTAGTAATGTATTTTTTTTATCTTGACCTTTTCACAATGAAATATCCTCAAATCTAAGAGTGGTGGGATTACTCTAAGATGCCAAGCCATTTCAAGTTTCCCACTGCAATATTCAGAGATCACAGTTTATGAGGGAAAATAACGGGAGAGAGAGACAGGAGGAAACGAGCAGTTCAGAGCAGTACAGCAAAGGAGTGATCCTCCATCGCTTAAAGCAAGTATCACTGACTGTTGTTGTGTTCATAGGTAATGGGCTGAATTCCCTCACTTCTTCACCCTGCTCTGTCCTTCAGTAGCTCGCCTGCAAGCCTCGTCCACAGGCTTCCAATTGGGTTCAGCAAATGAGGAGGCCCAGAGATGGAAGAGGAGGCTTTCTTCCTAAAGGTATGAAGACTGTCTGCATCCCTCGCCTGAGGACCGCAGGCCTGTCACAGATAGCCCTTTCCACGTGTGTCTCTCTGTGACTCCAGTTCTGGTAACTGCTCTCGTCTTTTACCCTATAAGCCTCGTGGTGGTAAAGGTGTCCACTACCACTAGGCCCAGGAAGCGTTCCTGCAATTTCCATAGACATTGCTCACTGTCTGTGTCAATCAATAGTCACTTTATTGCATTCTCTTCAAGGGAACTAGCTTGATTGTGTCATCCAGTCTCTGCCAGGACCCTCACTGACACACCCAGAGAACCCAACCAGAGACTAGGGGGCAAGACAGCCAGGCTGGTAAGGCCCACTCAGGTCAGCATCTCGTGGCCCAGGGAGAGAGGTGCTTTGGAGGTGCCAGTGGGCTAGATATCTGGCTGATCAAGATTTCCAATACAAGAGACAGATAAGTAACGCAAAATTAATAGGGTTTGTATGAGAACGAAATAATATTATCCACATACACACAACTTATTATACCATCTAGCACATTAAAAATAGACATTAGCTACTATTGTTAGATTCAAGGGTCTGTAGAAAAATCCTGTTCACTCCCTGTTTTGTGAATAACAAAAAATACCTTTCCCCATATGCCTGGGATCTGAATTCATGTGAGAACCATCACTGCAGGTAAGAGGACAAATCACCTGTGTGAACACTAGCCAGCACTCGTGGAGAGCTTGCTATTTGCCAGGCATGGCACTGATTACTTTCCAAGTGTTGTTTCATTTAACACAACAGTACCATTAGGGAAGTAATTTAAACTCATCCTTTTACACATGAGAAAACTAAGTAGGCGAGTAGGATTAAGAAAGCTTCCCAAGCTGACATGATGCAAAATTGGTAGAAGTGGTGTTTGAACCCAAGCCCAGTAACCAGAATTCACCGTTTACAAGAGATAGATTCTGCAGAGAGAATCCTGAGCAACTTGATGAGCAGGGGATCAGGTTGCCTGTGAAAAAAAAATGTCTATGCATTTATCATTGTCAAAACTCCTTTCAAGAAAATATGCTGTAATTGTACATTTAATTCAGCTCTGGCACAACACGATGTTCCAGTGAAGCGTACAGCAAAGTGACATGTTGAGATTGTGACCCTGTTGGGATGGAGTCTGTAAAACTTGCACTAAAGAAAAATGACAAACAAACAGATGCAGTGGTTTATTGGCCTCATCTCTTTGTGGCACCTCTGTGGCTCCTGGAAAGGAAATGGAACACTTAGGAAGACATGCTGAGGCCCCCAGGCCCTACGGGCCTATGATAGCTCTGCTAGCAAGAGGATTTATGCTCTTGCTGTCCTTGAATATTCACCAGCTCCCCACTGGGGAGACAGTCATGGAAGCCAGAGAGAGTACCGGTCTGTGATGAACGGATCCCTTCTGCGAGCTCTCAGGACTTCCCTCCACTCAAGCCAGGCCTGCAACTGCCTGGGGAAGCCGGTGAGAGTGCTGCGGATGCTGCCCGTGGGGAACCGGGCATTCTGATACAGTGGACTGACCGTCGCAGGCTGAGCCTGTCCAGGCTCTCGTTTCAGAATCTGAAATGTGGCCACTTTAGTTGCTGCCTGTCAGGGTGCCCAACACTCTCATGGTGAAATACGGCTGAACATCAGTGCTCACTGTTCAGGTCTATCCCTCTAGAACAAGACAAAACACACTGTGGGAGGCCACTTAAGATGATCAATGAAGAGCCACCCCTCCTTCAGGAGCAAAGACAGCCTCTCCTCTGCAGATACTTGGAAGGCATCTCAGGGAAGGATAGCAGGGAGATGCCTTTTTACCAGTACACAGTCTCGCAATGATTCCACGCACTTTGAGATAAGACCCCTACACACACACACACACACACACACACACACACACACGCACACAGGCACATATAAACAACCCCCCAAACGTGGCTATTTTATCCTATACCCTCATCCCTTGGCCACAGGTGACTGACCCAAGGAAAGTTACCTGAGCCAAACTGAATCAATAAAATTCTCCTTGGGGATTTGAAATTCAGGGCATAGAAACCTGGCAATGGATAATATTCAACTGAAGTGTGTCAGCTGTAAAAGTTCCGGAAGGTTCACAAGTCCCAGCATCCAGACCTGTCTTTGCCTCCTGAACGTGTGTCCATCCCTGCTACTTCGTGCACACACCTGCCCACTGTTACAGGCTGAACTGTGTCCCCACACCCAGATTCGTTGGAGACCTAATACTCAGAACCTCAGAATATGACCTTATCTGGAGACAAGCTCTTTATAGAAGTGATCAAGTTAAATGAGGTCATTAAGCTGGGCCCGATCCAGTATGACTGGAGGCTGTAGAGAAAGGAAAGATTTGAACTCAGATGCAGACACTCAGGCTAGGACACCATCACGCGAAGGGGAAGGCAGCAGGCGGGGCAGTACCACTTTGTGCACCGAGGAATACTGAAGACTGCCAGCAGGCCGCAAGAAACTGAAGGGCGCAAACGGAACAGACTCTCCCTCACAGTGCCCAGAGGGACCAGCGCTATCTGCACATCGGTCTCAGACTTCGGTTTCCAGAACTGTTTGATAACAAATACCTGTCACTTATGCCATCCAGCTGGGCCACCTTGTGATAGCAGGCCTCGCAAACTAACACACACACCTACAATACTCTCCTTCATTTTCCTTATATGCCAAACAGTACAGTGAATTCCTGTTGCCTTCTTCTAAGAGAAACAACTGATACTCCAAGTCAACCATGGTGAAGACTGATTCTGACTTTAAACAAAGTCTCCAACTGTTTGTATAAAGGTTGTGGCTCCTATCAAACAATGAAAGCAAAATTGAATTTGGAAAGCAAAGGAACTCACAGTTAACACGAAGACACTATATCACAGAGACCAAGGAGGTTCACTTAGAGCAAAGAGGAGAGGACTACAAAACGGCCTTTCTTGGGCATGTGTGAAGGATGAGGAAAATGATGTGCTGTAAAGAAGCATTATTTCTCTATTTCTAGCACAAATGCCAGAAAACAAAGAAACCCTTAAAGAATTGTATGCTTCAAAAAAGCTTGCTACCTGTAAAAGTGACCTTATTTGGAAATAGGGTCTTTGAAAATGAAATGAAGTTAAGATGTCTTTTGGGTGGACTCTAATCCAATTTGGGGCATCCCTGGTGGTTCAGCAGTAAAGAATCTGCCTCCCAATGCAGGAGATGTGGGTTCAGTCCCTGAACTGGGAGGATCCCCTGGAGAGGAGGAAATGGAGGAACCCACCTCAGTATTCTTGCCTGTGAAATGCTACGGACAGAGAAGCCTGGTGGTCTACAGTCCACGGGGTGGCAAAAGAGTTGGGCATGACATAGTGACTAAACAACAATCCAATGTGACTGATGTTTTTTTTTTCTTTTTTAAAAAATTAATTAATTTTAATTGGAGGCTAATTACTTTACATTCTTGTGGTGGTTTTTGCCATACATTGACATGAATCCACCACGGGTATACATGTGTCCCCCATCCTGAACCCCCCTCCCACCTCCCTCCTCATCCCACCCTCAGGGTCATCCCAGGGCACCAGCCCTGAGCGCCCCTTATGCATCGAACCTGGTCTGGCGATCTGTTTCACATATGGGAATATACGTGTTTCAATGCTATTCTCTCAGATCATCCCACCCTCGCCTTCTCCCACAGAGTCCAAAAGACTGTTCTTTACACCTGTGTCTCCTTTGCTGTCTCACTTATAGGGTCATCGTTACCGTCTTTCTAAATCCCATATATATGCGTTGATATGATTTTCCTCTAAGAAGAGGGAAATGCCGTGTGAAGACACAGACACCCAGGGAGAAGACTACGTGAAGACAAAGGCAGAGACAGGACTGATTCAGCTACAAGCCAAGGAATATCTGGGGCTACCAGAGCCTGGAGGAGGGAGGAAAGCGCCTCCCCCGGCGGGCCTGAATGGAGCAAGGCCCTGCCAGCACCTTGGTTTTGAATTTCTAGCCTTTAGGACCATGAGACGACAAATCTCTATTGCTTTAAGTCACTCAATTTGTGGTACCTTGTTATGGCAGCACTGGGAAGCCTGTAGCCCCTGCTCTCAGAGTCCTACCCTGGGCCACAGAGCAGGATGATTCGGGGTGATTCGACAGCAATTAGTAGACTCTGCCACAAAGCAGAGCTGGAAGATATTCACATTAACCAAGTCTCTTATGGTCATCGGAAAGCGATATTAATCACTTTAAAAAAAAAGGCTAGATAGAACATATATACAAACAAATGACTTTTTAATCTCTTCAGGCCCTGTTAATATATTTTCAGTTAATTAATGTTAAAATAAGCAATATTCTATAATCATAGTTGAGCACTGGCTTAATTCAAGCCAGGAGGGTTGGATATTTGCTGTCTTGTTAAATTTTCAATATAGGTTCTGCTTTAGAGTGGAGTAAACGGGGCACCTGAAAAAATTCAATTTTAGGCCATCCTAAGCAGCACCTTCAAAAGTGGCTGAGAGCGAACTTTCTCTTACACTGTGTCATGAAACTCTTCTTAGAAGAAAAGAGATTGCCATCATAGTTGACGGAGAACTCTTCCTTCACCTTCCAGTAAAGATCCTCGTGACTCTTATCTTTTGATTGTTCCCAAACAATGATTTATTTGGTTTCAAAATAGCTCTTCTGAAGGATAAAAAAGAAATTAATTTTTCAGGACTATGTTAAAAGGAACACACTGAACTCTATAGGGGGAGAAAAAGATAAATCTATTGAAGGCATGCCATGTGTTAAATTTACTGCTGATGTTCCAAGAAAATCTTCCTTAATATTTTTAGACTGAAATTAATGTATTTGCAGACAATTTTAGAATATAAAGAAGTCTAAACTGAACATCTGTTTTATTGTCTTGGTCCTAGAGTCAACCTTCTGGCTTAAAATTTTAGAAAGCAGATTTGGGGGAATAAATACATAATTTTGGCTTATCCAAATAATTTACTCATATACTTGGGGAATAAAAATGATTTTTCATTTCTTTGTTTTGACAGAAGATTAACTTTAGAGGTACTGGCTTTATTAAGCATTGTATGACAATGTCTTTCAATGTCCATTAAATAATGCTTAGTATAGTAAATGTTAAATTACCATGTTATATCTCCATAAATACATGTGAAGTCCATATGAATGCCAAATGAATTCAATATGGTCATTTCTATTACAATAAATGCCAAATGAATTCAGAATGATGAGGCACTTAAAATGTCATACACTTCCAAGCAGTCCCATGATGAATTCATTACTGCCACGTGATACCCGTTCTTGTCAGCCTTTCCATTTTAAATAGTATTTTCGGCAGTTTGCAATAAAATTCAGTTTGAGGAATTGATTCTCATTGGAAATATGGAAGAGGAACTCTATAAGTCTGGAAAGTAATGCCAAAATAACTTTTGGGACATTGCAAAAGTTCACACACCCCACCAACCTGCAAGTTCAATATCTGAATGAAACATATATAGACTAGTTATGGGTTTTGATATTTTATCTCTAAAGAAAATTTTTATTTGATGTTTCCCCCTTGAACAATGGGTTCTTTCACAATATATCTCTATAAAATTTACCTTGGTTTGTATCATTCTTATTAGACAGATGTACACATAATAGAAAAATGGGAGAAGTATAAGACACCGTAAGATAACTACTTTAGTCAAGACCAAGCATGGATTTGACATTGCCAAGTCATAGAAACAGCTTAAATGTCCCTTGCTTGACAGATGAATGGATAAAGATGCGGTGCATATATACACAATAGAATATTGCTCAGCCATAGGAAAGAATAAAATACCGCATTTGCAGCAACATAGAAGGACACAGAGTTTACTATACTAAGTGAAGTCAGAAAGAGAAAGACAAATGCCATACGATCACTTATATGCGGGATCTAAACCAGGACGCAAATGAACTTATTTAGGAAACAGAAATAGACTCACAGACATAGAAGGCAAATTATGTTTGCCTAAGGGGAAAGGGGGTGAGTGTTTGGGATTAGCAGATACTAACTCCAATACATAAAACAGATAAACAACAAGGTCCTACTGTATAGCACAGAGATCTATATTCAAGATCCCATAATAAACCAGGATGGAAAAGAATATCCATGTATATGTAACTGAATCACTTTACTGTACACCAGAAACTAACATAATATTGTAAATCAACTATACTTGAATCTAAAAGAAAGACACCAGCATGGATAATATCTGATTTCATGGTCCAATACTTCCCTTATTTCCAAAAATACCAACTCTGCAAGTGTTCTTGATAGCCCTTCTGTGAGTGGGAGGTAGAAGCAGTCAGATCAGTAGAGTGAATAGACACAGACGGCAGGAGGAAAAGAGAGCTGGGGAAAAACAAAATGCAGACTGGCAGGCGTGAAAGCCACAAGGTAGTAGTAATACCCGCCAGCTCTCTAGGTCCCACACAGGGGCTTCTCAGTCGCTCAGTCGAGTCCGACTCTTTGCGACCCCATGGACTGCAGCCCGCCAGTCTCCTCTCTCCATGGGATCCTCCAGGCAAGAATACTGGAGTGGGTTGCCATTTCCTTCTCCTCCTATATGGGTAAATATCAAGTTAAAATTCAAGCTCCGGTATTGCTATCAGCCAGCTACCACTAATAGTAATCAAAATTAGGAACTTAGAAGAGAGAGAGCTGTGAACTTTCTTAGAACAATTGATATATTTTAATGTATGTGCTGTGCTGTGCTGACCTGCTCAGTCGTGTCTGACTCTTTGTGATGCCATGGATATACGTGTAAAGACTTTGTCCTAGTCTTATCAGCAATAATTCAATTGTGTGTAAACTGCTATAATATCCTTTGTAATAAATACACATATGTATACATGTTTATGCAGCCTAAATGCAGATTCTGCTTAAAACACTTTGACCTTCACTCTGGTGATTCTATATACAAATCATTTTTAATCAGTGAATTTCTAGGAATATGTATCTTATATTCAGTTCAGTTCAGTTCAGTCACTCAGTTGTGTCTGACTCTTTGCGACCCCATGAATCGCAGCACGCCAGGCCTCCCTGTCCATCACCAATTCCCGGAGTTCACTCAGACTCATGTCCATCGAGTCAGTGATGCCATCCAGCCATCTCATCCTCTGTCGTCCCCTTCTCCTCCTGCCCTCAATCCCTCCCAGCATCAGAGTCTTTTCCAATGAGTCAACTCTTCGCATGAGGTGGCCAAAGTACTGGAGTTTCAGCTTTAGCATCATTCCTTCCAAAGAAATCCCAGGGCTGATCTCCTTCAGAATGGACTGCTTAGATTTCCTTGCAGTCCACAGTTCAAAAGCATCAATTCTTCGGTGCTCAGACTTCTTCACAGTCCAACTCTCACATCCATACATGACCACAGGAAAAACCATAGCCTTGACTAGACAGACCTTAGTCAGCACAGTAATGTCTCTGCTTTTGAATATGCTATCTAGGTTGGTCATAAATTTTCTTCCTAGGAGTAAGCGTCTTTTAATTTCATGGCTGCAATCACTATCTGCAGTGATTTTGGAGCCCCTCAAAATAAAGTCTGACCCTGTTTCCACTGTTTCCCCATCTATTTCCCATGAAGTGATGGGACAGTTATAACCTTTCTTTCTAGGAGTAAGTGTCTTAATTTCATGGCTGCAGTCACCATCTGCAGTGATTTTGGAGCCCCCCAAAAATAAAGTCTGACCCTGTTTCTACTGTTTCCCCATCTATTTCCCATGAAGTGATGGGACAGTCATAACTTTTCTTCCTAGGAGTAAGCGTCTTTTAATTTCATGGCTGCAGTCACCATCCACAGTGATTTTGGAGCCCCAAAAAATAAAGTCTAACACTGTTTCCACTGTTTCTCCATCTATTTCCCATGAAGTGATGGGACTGGATGCCATGATCTTCATTTTCTGAATGTTGAGCTTTAGGCCAACTTTTTCACTTTCCACTTTCATCAAGAGGCTTTTTAGTTCCTCTTTACTTTCTGCCATAAGAGTGGTGTCATCTGCATATCTGAGGTTATTGATATTTCTCCTGGCAATCTTGATTCCAGCTTGTGTTTCTTCCAGTCCAGTGTTTCTCATGATGTACTCTGCATAGAAGTTAAATAAGCAGGGTGACAATATACAGCCTTGACATACTCCTTTTCCTAACTGGAGCAAGCCTCCTGTTCCATGTCCAGTTCTAACCGTTGCTTCCTGACCTGCGTACATATTTCTCAAGAGTCAGATCAAGGGGTCTGGTATTCCCATCTCTTGAGGAATTTTCCACAGTTTATTGTGATCCATACAGTCAGAGGCTTTGGCATAGACAATAAAGCAGAAATAGACGTTTTTCTGGAACTCTCTTGCTTTTTCCATGATCTAGCGGATGTTGGCAATTTGATCTCTGGTTCCTCTGCCTTTTCTAAAACCAGCTTGAACATCAGGGAGTTCACGGTTCACGTATTGCTGAAGCCTGGTTTGGAGAATTTTGAGCATTACTTTACTAGCATGTGAGATGAGTGCAATTGTGCAGTAGTTTGAGCATTCTTTGGCATTGCCTTTCTTTGGAATTGGAATGAAAACTGACATTTTCCAGTCCTGTGGCCACTGCTGAGTTTTCTAAATTTGCTGGCATATGGAGTGCGGCACTAACCTAGCCATCATTTTTTAGGATTTGAAACAGCTCAACTGGAATTCCATCATCTCCACTAGCTTTGTTTGTAGTGATGATTTCTAAGGCCCACTTGACTTCACATTCCAAGATGTCTGGCTCTAAATCAGTGATCACACCATCATGATTATCTGGGTTGTGAAGATCTTTTTTGTACTGTTATTCTGTGTATTCTTGCCACTTCTTCTTAATATCTTCTGCTTAAAAATCAGATACATTGATTGGAGATTTTATTTTGTTACTGAACCAAGATTGATTAGTTTTATATGTAGGAATGCAAGAATTTTAGTCATATATATATATATATATACATATTCAGATATATATATATACACACACACATATATATATATATATATATATATATATATCAGTAAGAAGCCTGAAGAGGCTTTTGTTGTTATTATTCTTTTATATTTACAGAAATTGCCAGTCAATTGTACAGAAAGTCTTGCTTAGTATCCCATAGGGTCATGCTTTCAGTTTTCACCCAGTAGTCTAAGAAACATCATCTTAAAACCTATTTCTCGTTTGACCTACAGTTGTTGCTGAGATCTGCACTGAGGGTCTATAAACTATAGCTTGAGGATTAAGCCTGATGTACAGCTTTTGTTTTTGTAAATAAAGTTTTATTAGAACATAGTCATAACCATTTGTTTACATATCATCTGTGGACATTTAGGGGCCACAATGGCACCATTAAATGACTGCAGTAGAGACTAACAAAGGTCCGTCTAGTCAAAGCTATGGTTTTACCAGTAGTAATGTATGGATGTGAAAACTGAACTATAAAAAAGCTGAGCACTGAAGAATTTATGCTTCTGAACTGTGGAGTTGGAGAAGACTCTTGAGAGTCCCTTGGATAGCAAGGAGATCCAACAAGTCCATCCTAAAGGAAATCAGTTCCTAAATGTTCATTGGAAGGACTGATGTTGAAGCTGAAACTCCAATATTGTGGCCACCTGATGTAAAGAGCTGACTCATTTGAAAAGAATCTGATGCCGAGAAAGATTGAAGGTAGGAGGAGAAGGGGGTGAGATGGTTGGATGGCATCACTGACTCAATGGACACGAGTTTGAGTAAACTCTGGGAGTTGGTGATGGACAGGGAGGCCTGGCGTGCTGCAGTCCATGGGGTTGCAAAGAGTCAGACATGACTGAATGGCTGAATTGAACTGAGACCTTATGGCTCCCAAATACAAAAATATTTGCTATCTTGCCCTTTTCAGAAAAATATTTGCTATCCCCAATGTATGTTAAATTCCAAATAAGAAATGTCTTTGAACCACTTTCTTTCCCCTGATGAATCTATTTTCTCCTCATGGATAACAGAAACAAAATATAATTATTGATTTTATTTTTCTCACTGCAAAAAAGCTCACAGAAAATTAAAGCAGTTCTAAAAGTCCCAATTATTAGGTTACCGGTGTCATATATTTTGTTCAAGTTGATACTGCTGACTTAATATTTGCCCCTTTGTATTTTCAAAATTTCTCTCTTGTGAAGATATATTTTTAAGTACTTCACTGAGTGTGGTTTGTATGAACTGCTCATAATACTTTGTGAAATGAAGTAGGGAATGGATAGATAGTTACAGGTGTAAAGACAGATAAACAGGTAGGGCTATAAATTCATCCATCTGTAACTCACAAATCACTTAAAAGCAAACAAATCCACAGGGGCATACAACAAAATAGGTAAAGTTTCATAATAGGACAGCACTGGGCAGATGCCCTGGACCCCTCCACAGCGGTGTTACTGACACTGCGGGCTGGACAACTGTTGCAGGAAGGACGGGGCTTGGCCTGTGCGATGCAGGATGTCAGCAGCAGGCGTGGCTTCAGCCCACTAGGTGCCAGTAGTGTACTCCTCCTCCACGCGAAAGCAAGAATTATCCCCAGACATGGCCAAATGTCCCCTAGAAGAGAGTCCTCCATGCCTTCCCCAGTCAAGAGAAAGCGGCTCTCTTGTGGTTTATCACCTGGTACACCTTTGTGCCCGTTTCTTCTGCTCTGTTCTGAGATTGGCAATCTCATAGAGTCTGCCGTAGCTCACTGAGGACCCAAAGTGTAGGTGAATGTATCGGGCAGCAATCCTCCTCCTTTTGGGTGAGGCCATCCAGCAGAAATCTAGGACTGGAGAATGTGATGAAACCAAATCTTATAAATGGGACTCTAAAGCAAGTCCTTCCACAGTCTGTTCATTGTGCTGTACAAAGAGAGGTGGGCTTTGCCGTATATTTCTTGGCCCTGGTAAGACGCTTCTCCTGATCTCTAATGACAGTAATGAATTAAATAATGGCTAAGTAATGAATTGGGTTATTGCCTAAGTCTAGAGATCAAGAGAAATTAAATACTCAGTCTCATGGGGTCTGAGTTGATAAAGGGCTATTTAAGTGCCTTCACAGCCCTGGAAGCAAGACCTGAATGAGATGCAGACTGACAATGCTGCTGTACCCTCTTTCTCAGTAGACTGTGGGATCAGCTGACGCTGATAATTGCAGAGGATGGAAGAAAATGGGAGGTTACCTCAGTGATGTGGGAAGCAAAATCACTTGACAAAGGAAACTTGATTCATTATGAGCACATTTTGTCTTGTTTACACTAAGCATCAGATACTGAATTTAGAGACATCTGTGTAATTGATTGCAGCAGTCTAAACTGTATCTCAATTTGATATATTCTTAAGCGCAAGGGTAGACTTACATTTCTTTGTTCCTCAAAGTGGTCTTGGACATGATAAGTGCTCAATAAATATTTGATCAACTTGATAGAAGTTAGTGGTTTTATCCATAAATACTGAGTCAGATATACCTAATCTGATAATAGCCAAGTTCTCAGAGCCTCAAATAGAAGGAAGCGACTGCCTATTTCACCCAAAAACAATTTTCAGAGTCTTATGCTAGCAATTACATATTCTTGTCGTGAATTATTTTTCCATTTGAGTCATATAAACTTTCAATATTGGATACTTAGTCTTATACACTCAAAGACAAAGTCTTTCACAGACATTTCAATCATTTCAACAAAATTATATTTTAGGATATCTATCCTGCAAAGGGTACATTATGAAAACTGATCTGTTGTACGCTATCTGTTCTATGCCACATCTACTCATGACACTAGAGCAATTGCCATTAAAGCAATATATAATATATATATAACATATATATAAACATAACAGAAAGAAGAAATCATGTCTGTATTCTCTTCTAGGCATGATAAGGGAGTCTGCAACAAAGACAGACTGAAAGATCAGTAGGTGAGAAATGACAATAATTCTAAATGCTAAATTATCAAGTCAAACGTATAATTAAACATATATAATTCAAAAGTGTAATTAGTCATGCATCCTAAGATTTTTTGGACACATATTGATAGTCTTAGAGCAGAGTTATTATCTTAAAATGAGACTCAATTAGCTCATAACTTTTGTAGGCATACAAATAATTGAGCTATTTCAGGGAGGCAATCAAGAATACTGGATAGAGTTAAACAGAACTGAGGGAAAATCTAGGGATCACCACTCTGCAGCTCAGTGATCTTGGGCATCTGTAATCAGAGGCAATGCAATATCATCAGAAGAGACTGGATCTACTTGAAAATCTGAGTCTTAAGCCAGGCATAGTACCTCGCAACTCTCTGACCTTGGGCAAGTCACATATTTGAGCTTCAGTTTCACATCTTTACAATGAAGTTATTCTTCCTCTACTTGGGTATCTTCCTTGTTTTATTGACATTATTATTCCAGGCCAGTGCATATACACCATGGTTTATATCAACCAAATCAGTGTAACCATCAAAAAATGAGAAAACTGCTGAGTGGGCATGCAAATCTGTGAAACGTTTCACAACCAAAATAACATAACCACTAAGAAAGCTATTCCTGACCCCCTCTAGGATTAGGTCTTCTGGCATGTATTTATAGCCTGTATTTCTAGTATAAAATCACTTATTACAGGGTATTCTAAATGCCTATGTCAAAGGAAAAATTATTAAAAACTGAATTTCTTATATTAGCATAGTGAAGTGAAAGTCAGTCATGTCTCTTTGAGACACCATGGACCATACAGTCCATGGAACTCTCCAGGCCAGCATACAGGAGTGGGTAGCCTTTCCCTTGTCCAGGGGATCTTCCCAACCCAGGAAATGAACCTAGATCTCCTGCATTGCAGGTGGATTCTTTACCAGCTGAACCACAAGGGAAGCCCAAGAATACTAGAGTGGGTAGCCTATCCCTTCTCCAGTGGATCTTCCCGACCCAGGAATCGAACTGGGGTCTCCAGAATAGCAGGCAGATTCTTTACCAACTGAGCTATGAGGGAAACCCCTATATCAGCACAAGAATGGATATAAAAGCCAAGGCAGGGGGGACAGTACAGTCATAGACCACACATACGAGATTCTTTAGTTTAGGATAAAGGTTTCACTGTAGTTCAGTGAAGGAGGAGGATGGCCTTCTTAATGAATGATTTTAGAGGAACTAGGGAAAAAAATAAATCTTGATCCCTACCTCACACTATGAAAGTGAAAATGAAAGTGAAGTCACTCAGTCGAGTCTGACTCTTTGTGATAACTGAGCTATGAGGGAAACCCCTATATCAGCACAAGAATGGATATAAAAGCCAAGGCAGGGGGGACAGTACAGTCATAGACCACACATACGAGATTCTTTAGTTTAGGATAAAGGTTTCACTGTAGTTCAGTGAAGGAGGAGGATGGCCTTCTTAATGAATGATTTTAGAGGAACTAGGGAAAAAAATAAATCTTGATCCCTACCTCACACTATGAAAGTGAAAATGAAAGTGAAGTCACTCAGTCGAGTCTGACTCTTTGTGACCCCATAGACTTTAGCCTACCAGGCTCCCCTGTCCATGGGATTTCCCAGGCAGTAGTAATGGAGTGGATTGCCATTTCCTTCTCCAGGGGATCTTCCCAACCCAGGGCTTGAACCCAGGTCTCCCACATTGTAGACAGACGCTTCACCCTCTGAGCTACCAGGGCTATATATAATTAATTTGAGATAAAAATTAATCATGAAAGCTAAAGAAATCAAGACTTTAGAAGACATAGTCGAGTATGTTCATAACCTTGGGGCATGCAAAATTTTCTTAACTGAGACACAAAAAGTAGCAAGAGAAATAAATTAATATTCTTCATTAAAATATAGAACATTTACCAAAAGACACCAATAAGAAAGAAAAAGACAAGTCATAGACTAAGGGAAGCTCACAATACATATGACAAAGACTTAAATTCATAACATAAAAAGAACCCCTTAAATTACTATCAAAGGAAGTCCCTTGTAAATGAAACTGGGCAGCACCGGTTTGGATATAAGCAGTTGAGGCTGGGACTCAGCGAAGGAGCCAGAGCAGAAAATAGACTCATACCATATAAGAGACACAGCATACTGGGTGGGAAATTAAAGGAAGGAAAGATCGGGGGAAAAAATGGTGAGATGTAAAAAAAGGACTGGGTTTATTCAGGCAAAGAAAATTAATCTGGTGCCTGAAGGACATGTAAGAATAATCAGGTTTAATTTTATATGGGGAATCAATATAATCTCTGAATATAACTTTGTAGAATTCAATAAAGTATGCTACCTATACAGGGCTTTATGTATAACTTTGCACAAGTAAAAATGGGAGGCTATCTGTTATGTGTGGACTGTAGAATATGAAATGATAATGAGGCTAAACAGAAGCATGATCTTGGAGCTAGAGGTGTCTACTGGTATGTGAGTTCCATCAGTTTAGTTCAGTTCAGTCATTCTGTCGTGTCTGACTCTTTGCAACCCCATGAACCACAGCATGCCAGGCCTCCCTGTCCATCACCAACACCCGGAGGCCACCCAAACCATGTCCATTGAGTCGGTGATGCCATTCAACCATCTCATCCTCTGTCATCCCCTTTTCCTCCTGCTGTCAATCTTTCCCAGCATCAGGATCTTTTCCAAAGAGTCAGCTCTTCACATCAGATGGCCAAAGTGTTGGAGTTTCAGCTTCAGCATCAGTCTTTCCAATGAACACCCAGGCCTAATATCCTTTAAGATGGACTGGTTGGATCTCCTTGCAGTCCAAGGGACCCTCAAGAGTCTTCTCCAACACCACAGTTCAAAAGCATCAAATCTCTAGTACTCAGCTTTCTTTATAGTCCAGCTCTCACATCCATATGTGACTACTGGAAAAACCATAGCCTTGACTAGATGGACCTTTCTTTATTGGCAAAGTAATGTCTCTGCTTTTGAATATGCTGTCTAGGTCGGTCATAACTTTCCTTCCAAGGAGTAAGTGTCTTTTAATTTCATTGCTGCAACCACCATCTGCAGTGATTTTGGAGCCCAGAAAAATAAAATCAGCCTCTGTTTCCACTGTTTCCCCATCTATTTGCCATGAAGTGATGGGACTCCATGGAATGCTTCAAATTTCTTAGATATCACAGAGCATTCAAAAGGCATGGAATGGAGATGTGAACCAATATTATTTACATTTTATAGGATGTTAGATCCCAGGTGCTTGGTTCTCTCCCTTGCTTCTCTCTCTCTTGAGAGCAGGTATATAATGAAAGTGAAAGTGAAGTCACTCAATCATTTCTGACTCTTTGCAACCCCATGGACTGTAGCCTACCAGGGTTCTCCATCTATGGGATTCCCCAGGCAAGAATACTGGAGTGGATTGCCATTTCCTTTTCCAGGGGATCTTCCCAACCCAGGGTTTGAACCTGAGTCTCCCGCATTGTAGACAGACGCTTTACCATCTGAGCCACCAGGGAAGCCCTTAGGTATATAATAGGAACTCAAAAATATTGCACAGAAAGTGAATGAATGAATGAGCGAATGAACATGTTCAGGAATGAAGTTTAGGCATTTTGTTCACCTTGATCCATTTTCAGAGTTTTGATCACTTTTTTACCTCTTATTTTGCTGGTATCTTTTCATTTGTCCATTATCATTTACCAGGAGCTCCCAGTCATATGCCCGCTGCATTGTCCATCTACAAAGCAACATTTCAGTCCAAATGTGCATCTTCTCCATTTGGGAGATGAGTTGCACTATAGCATACAGCAATTCAAAAGCATTTGCAAAATAATTATTCCTCTTTCATACATGAGGCCTGTTATCTGAATAAATGTTTCCCTAATAGAGCTTGCAGCTGGGTTGAGTTTGAGAAATACAACAATTAGGAGCTATGGGACAGGAGCTCAAAAAAGGGTTCCCTTTTAACACCAGCATTTGCTTCCTACATCCCTGATTAGGGGGAACGGGGCCTGTGTGTGACTGCCAACACAGTGCTGATTGCTCATCAAGTGGCCATGGCATGTGGGAGCCAAAGAAAATTAGAAAACAAACATAGATGCTGATTAGGTTTCCACAAACATCTTGAAAGATGTGTGAAGCAGGAGCCAGCTAAGGTGAGACAAGTAAGGAGAATCCAGCCAAATACTCCTTAGTCAAACCTGGAATTAAAAAAGAAACTATAGACCTGTTACTGCTGCTGCTAAGTCGCGTCAGTTGTGTCCAACTCTGTGCGACCCAATGACGGCAGCCCACCAACCTCCCCTGTCCCTGGGATTCTCCAGGCAAGAACACTGGAGTGGGTTGCCATTTCCTTCTGCAATGCATGAAAGTGAAAAGTGAAAGTGAAATCGCTCAGTTGAGTCCGACCCTTAGCGACGCCATGGACTGCAGCCCACCAGGCTCCTCCGTCCATGGGATTTTCCAGGCAAGAGTACTGGAGTGGGGTGCCATTGCCTTCTCTGAACCATAGACAAGGGGACTGCGAAATCCAGATGAACCCACGGAGTAAAATGTTGATAATAGTAACAGTCACGGTTACAACTATTAAAGTTTGTACCCAGCTTTACCCCTGAGCCAGTAAAATGATGCTCTCTAGCTCATTCTTAGTCTTATAATTACCCCATGAGTTCACTGTTAATTTGAGCATCTATACTTTACAGGTCTAAAAAGCAGATTAAGCAAAGGGGCAATTTGCTCAAAGCAAAATATGTCAGTGACTGAATCAGGGTTTTTACTGAGGGCTTCATTCCCAGATTAGGTTTAGAATCTGACCTCTTGTTTAATCACTAAATTGTGTTCAACTCTTTGTGACCTCATGGACTTGTAGCCCACCAGGCTCCTCTATCCATGGGATTTCCCAGGCAAGAATAATGGAATGGGTTACTATTTCCTTCTCCAGGGGATCTTCCTGACCCAGGGATCAAACCCAGGTCTCCTGAATTGCAGGCAGACTCTTGACTGTCTGATGGAAGTCCTACCTATAGTGGAATGGAATATACCCACATAAGCCAAGAGCTTTTAAATTCAATAATAGCAAAAATAAAAAAGAATTTGAGAAATGAGTTAAAAAAAAACCTCAGAGATTTAGAGGCCTGGGGCTAACCACTGCAGCTAGTGGAAACCAGTGGGAAGAAAGAGCTTCTTAAAAACACCCTTTCTGGAGGAAATCAGAAGCAACCATGAGTGTGGAGAGTGACATTTAATTTCTACCCATTTATAGGTTAAAGTCCTCAACTCTATACTTGAAAGCATATACTCAAGGATCTCACCTGAATATTCATTTAGCTATGTGGGTGGTTCGTGGTAAAGAATCCACCTGCCAATGCAGGAGACTCAAGTTTGATCCCTGGGTTGGAAAGAGCCCTGGAGAAGGAAACAGCAACCCACTCCAGTATTCTTACCTGGAGAATTCTATAACAGGATTGGGGATTCTATGTTAATCCTATGACAGGAGAGCCTGGCAGGCTACAGTCCATGGGGTCACAAAGAGCCAGACACGACTGAGCAACTAAACAACAACAACCTGGCCTTTAGGGGGCTGCTCATCTTTCTCTTTTGGTGGCACCCAGAGGCATCCTAGAGATGGCTTATCCCAGCCTATGAGAACCAACTATACACAATCCTTCCCAAATCCACATTCAGCGAGGTCATGTTGGTACCCAGTTTTGACTTGAGTCATGGTGGGAGTATTTATACCAAGAAAATAAAAAAAAAAACTTCAAATTACATATTCTTTTTTCAGAGGGCCAGTTGTCAAATATATAGTAACACCTTGCTTGATATATTTTTAATGCTGTTATTTTTTTCTGCACACTTTTATTTTTTACTTAAGTGCATTACATTCAAAATGAAAGCACATCATTACTGTAGAAAACAATATGGTTTACCACATTGAAGGTACCCTTAAAGATAAGGGGACACAAATAGAAGGTACCCTTAAAGATAAATTCCAGGGAAAACAAAACAATGTTAGGACATTCTTAACTGGATGATGGTATTGCAAAATAATAATCTTGAGGTTTACTTCATCTTCTGTAAAAAAAGATATTAGCAAGTGTGGAGGGGTATTAAATATACTCAGAAACTGTGGTAGGATTTTCTACTTGAGGTAAGAGAATTGATAGAGGCAAATCAGTCCGTGGGGCTACTTAATATCTTGACCACCTCTTTCTAAAACCATTTTACAAGGGAAAGCTGCCAGTGTCTTGCACAAATCCCACAGGTCCCATCCCATTTTACTGGGCTCCAGACAACTTCCAATGGAGAGTAAATGCACTCAACCAAAGGGAATTGTTTTATCAATGTCCCTTTTCCTCTTTCCTCAGGTGGAATAATTCCAAGGCATATCTTCTATGGGATCTACTTTAGTTACCTACCACTTAATATTGGCTTAATATTCTACTTTACATGGACTCTTTCCTTTCTCCTGTGTCCTGTCCATTCTGGAGCCCTCTGTCCCTACATAAGAAGGTATGGACGTTCACATCTTTGTCTCTTCTTGAGGACGCCAATTAAGATACACACAGACTCATGGCATCTCAGGTGTTCCTGCTGGATGAGGCTCTGGACAGCCACGTCCTCACAGAAGGCCAACACTCATGTGGGCCATCTGATGTTGACTTTGAGTCATCCACAGATTTCCCATACTTCACTCTGTAGAATGCTTAATATGGAAATCACCTCATTATCTCCTTTAAGGCTGGTGAAGACCATTGATATTTGAGAGGGCTAATTGAAAAGAAACATCGATCATTTAATCCTCTCAGTTCAATGAGTTCTATTCCCAAATCAAGTCTGATCACCAAGAAGCTTAGTTCTCTGTGGGAAAGCATTCACCTTATCATGATTCCTTTTCATGTCTTTACTGAGGTAAGATATAGAAAACTACCAGGCAAAGAATATTTTTACACCTCTGGCAAAGCAGTTGTTGGAAAAAGTTATTTTTTGGGTACTCATAGTCCTTTTCAGTAAAAGCTCTTACAATACATTCCTACCAAATATAAATGATGAGAGGAAAACTTTTTCTCTTCTCATTAATTGGCATGCCTCTTAAAAAAACAAAATCAAACAATGAGAACTATTTAAGCCATCATATTTCCATTTTTTCCAGGTTATGTGGAAACTCAAAGAAAATACGTTAATAAATTTTAGCAATTATATTATTGTTTTTCCATATTATAGTTTGTTTTTTTAAAAAAACATTTACCTTTATTGCAATTGTACTGTAATAAACTATTTAAAAACCAGAATTTTTACAAATAATGCTAGGGGATCTGATCAATGAATAAACAACAGTAAACCCATAAGCCATTAAAACGCTGTCTTTGCTACAATATAGCTTTAGAAAGGAACAAGCAGATGTTATTAAGGTTTCACTCAAGATCAACTGCATTTGGTTGACAGCAAAAACAAAGTTCTTGCATATTCACAGGTAGCACATAAAGCATCAACAGGGAACTTCCATATCACTGGCTTGCAAAGATGTATACATCTATTCCATTACAAATTATGTGTCCCTACTATGTGCCAGGTACCATATTAGGGTTAGCAATAGCTCTCTGAGAAAAGAGATGCCAACCCTTCTCTCGTGAAATTTGTAATTCAGCTAGATTTTGTGTGTGGTGTGTGTGTGTGAAAATAGCCTCAATTAAAGACTGCCTAACCTGCCCACCAGTGAAAAGTAAAACAGCAACAAAGGGAAAGTAGGAAAGGGCTTTGGAAACATTGTGAACGTTTATGTAAATGGGTCTCGGTATCTCTGAGGCTAGAACATTGCATGAGTCACGGCTTGCATTATAGCTGCTCCAGAAAGAAACAAAACAAAACTGGGAAGCAATATAATGAGTGTGGCCACCCTATCAGCAGGGAACAGGCATTTATGGGTTTAGTTTAATAGCCATTATTGTTTTTACTTTCTTAACAAAACAGAATGAAGAACTCTGTGGTTGCCATTGTTTGGTGGTACATGAGGTCTGAACACCTCCCCATGGCATCATTTTGGAGATGCTGTGTTAAAGTCATGGCATAGAGACCCTGATGAAGGGGCATCTCCAAGGAGTAAATCAATGGACCCCCGTCCCCTCCCCACACATCTATCCTTGCCTTCAATCCACACCAGTATGACGCCTTGTGAGAATAACACTCATAAATAGAGCTGATTATATCTAGTCTCAGAGTGCAAGTACAAATTGATTTGTTCGCAGACTTTTGTTCTTAGGACAGGAACTTCTTCATAGGAACTTAATGGCCTATAGATGTGGTTCTCAAAGTAAGGTCCTGGAACAGCAGCCTAATTTAAAACTCGGTATGTGTGTAAATTACTGGACCTCATTTCCAACCTTATGAGTCAAAAACTCTGAAGGTGGGACTTAATGTTTTGATGAATCATACAGGTGATGGGCTTCCTTGGTGGCTCAGAGCTTAAAGTGTCTGCCTCCAATATGGGAGACCCAGGTTCGATCCCTGGGTCGGGAAGATCCCCTGGAGAAGGAAATGGCAATCCACTCCAGTATTCTTGCCTGGAGAATCCCATGGAAGGAGAAGCCTAGTAGGTTACAGTCTACGGGGTCGCAAAGAGTCGGACACGACTGAGTGACTTCACCTTCACCTTCACCTTCATAAAGGTGATACTGATTTACAGTCAAATTTGAGAACTACTGGCCTGAGAACGAGAGTTTTCTGAATTATTTTTCCCATTTATCCCCTTTTAAGTTCCTGCTTTAACCACACAGTTCAGTTCATTCGCTCAGTGGTGTCTGACTCTTTGCGACTCCATGAATCCCAGCACGCCAGGCCTCCTTGTCCATCACCAATTCCCGGAGTTCACTCAGACTCATGTCCATCGAGTCGGTGATGCCATCCAGCCATCTCATCCTCTATCATTCCCTTCTCCTCCTGCCCCCAATCCTTCCCAGCATCAAAGTCTTTTCCAGTAAGTCAACTCTTTGCATGAGGTGGCCAAAGTACTGGAGTTTCAGCTTTAGCATCATTCCTTCCAAAGAAATCCCAGGATTGATCTCCTTCAGAATGGACTGGTTGGATCTCCTTGCAGTCCAAGGGACTCTCAAGAGTCTTCTCCAACACCACAGTTCAAAAGCATCAATTCTTCGGCACTCAGCCTTCTTCATAGTCCAACTCTCACATCCATACATGACTACTGGAAAAACCATAGCCTTGACTAGACAGACCTTAATAGGCAAAGTAATGTCTCTGCTTTTGAATATACTATCTAGGTTGGTCATAACTTTTCTTTCAAGGAGTAAGCGTCTTTTAATTTCATGGCTGCAGTCACCATCTGCAGTGATTTTTGCAGTCCAAGGGACTCTCAAGAGTTTTCTCCAACACCACAGTTCAAAAGCATCAATTCTTTGGTGCTCAGCTTTCTTCACAGTCCAACTCTCAGGTCCATACATGACTACTGGAAAAACCATAGCCTTGACTAGATGGACCTTAGTTAGTAAAGTAATGTTTCTGCTTTTGAATGTTATCTAGGTTGGTCATAACTTTTCTTCCAAGGAGTAAGTGTCTTTTAATTTCATGGCTGCAGTCACCATCTGCAGTGATTTTAGAGCTCAAAAAAAAAATAAAGTCTGACACTGTTTCTGCATCGATTTCCCATGAAGTGATGGCACCGGATGCCATGATCTTCATTTTCTGAATGTTGAGCTTAAGCAATCTTTTTCACTCTCTTCTTTCACTTTCACCAAAAGGATTTTTAGTTCCTCTTCACTTTCTGCCATAAGGGTAGTGTCATCTGCATATCTGAGGTTACTGATATTTCTCCCAGCAATCTTGATTCCAGCTTGTGTTTCTTCCAGTCCAGCATTTCTCATGATGTACTCTGCATAGAAGTTAAATAAACAGGGTGACCATATACAGCCTTGATGTACTCCTTTTCCTATTTGGAACCAGTCTGTTGTTCCATGTCCAGTTCTAACTGTTGCTTCCTGAGTTGCACACAGATTTCTCAAGAGGCAGGTCAGGTGGTCTGGTATTCCCATCTCTTTTAGAATTTTCCACAGTTTATTGTGATCCACACAGTCAAAGGCTTTGGCATAGTCAATAAAACAGATTCATTAAGATTAAAATATTTTGCTTATTCAAAACATACTACTGGAGAAATAAACATGCAAGCCATGGACTAAGAGAATATTTGCCAAAGATGTACTAGATAAAGGACTTATATCCGAATATATGAATAATTTCTCCAGAAAATAGAATAGCCAAATTCTTGGGTTCCCTCTCTGACACATACACAAGTACATGGAGACACATATATGCTCACATACACCCCTATGTAACTGCTCAGAAAATAACTACTCAGAAAATAATACTGAGTAACTGCTCAGTATTATTTTCCAATGAAACACAAATCAAGCCATAGTAAGATTACTTTATATACGACTAAGAATGACTAATAAGAAGACATAACTACACAAGATATTGACAAGATGAAGAAACTGGAATATTGTTGGTATTTTTGTACATGACTAAATACCTTGGTTAGACAGGAAATAATCTGCCTGTAATGCTGGAGACCTGGGTTTGATCCCTGGGTCCAGAAGATCCCCTGGAGAAGGGAATGGCTACCCACTCCTGTATTCTTGCCTGGAGAACTTCATGGACAGAGGAGCCTTTTGGACTACAGTCCACGGTGTCACAGAGTCTGACACAACTAAGAACAAACACATAGGTACTGTGAGACAAACCAAATGCTATGCCTTGGGTATAGAAAAATGAAAACATATCTTCATGAAACTCTTACATAAGAATCTTCATAGTGGATTTGTTCAAAACCAGAAATTATAAAATATCCATCAAGAATAAATAAAGTGTGATATTCATACAATAGAATATTCCTCAGTATTTAAAAGATCAACTACTAACATTTGCATGGACATGCATGAACCTCAAAAGCATTACAAAGAGAAAATGATTGAGTGGGTAAAGCCAGACATAAACTATATGTACTGTATAATTACACTTCTATGAAATCCTAGAAAAATAAAAACTCATTTGTGGTATAAAAATCAGCAGTGATTGATTAGGCATTGGGAAAGGATGTTTTACTGGAAATGAGAATGAGGGGACCTCTGGTGTAATTTGAATATTCCATTTATTGATAAAGATATGGATTACATGGGTATTATACACTCTCCAAAATTTAAAATATATTTCATAAATAATGAAAAGGAAATGATATCAATCTTTTCATTCATCTATTTATTTATCTTTTTAATCTATCAAATAGTGTTTTAAAAAACTTTACTTAGGTCTGAAACATCAGAGACCATATCAAAATATTACACATTGATTAAATTAGATCACTCCCTAATCTATATTGTTTCAGCAATTCATCTTTCAAATTTTATTTGGAAATAATAAACAGATTTTCCTTTCCTTCAATGCTTCTTAGCATACTGAGACCTTCTATCCCCCCACCCGTATTCCTCAAGGTAAGATGTTTAGTATAATAAGCCAAATATTTCACTTAAAATGTGGGGTTTTTTTTAACCTTAGCATAAATGAATTTCCTGAGAATAAAATTTTCAAGATTAACCAATGTAAAAGTTATGTATTTGGGAGAGAAATGTTACTGATTTACTAATGGATATGAGTTTCCCACTTTAAAAAAAAGAACAAAGACTCCAGGAAAACAAAACAAAACATGAGGCTTATTCATAAACAACAAACTTGAGACAATCATCCATGAACCAGTCCTCAACCTAAAAGAAACAAATCAACAGATTTAGAGGAGTGAGATATTTGCAGTTGATTTAACTTGATTTCTGAGTCAAATTCTCTTCTGGTTCAAAGTCTAGGGCAGATGAAAATGTTCAAGCACTAGATACAACTGTAGAATTAATCTGAGAGCTATCAGGAATATTTTCTATTACTCTTTGAGTGTTTCATAAGTGTGTATTAATGACATTTTGTGGAGGACAATTTTTGTTCTGGGGTCCATTTTAAATATTCACCTCGGTCACTGCAACAACAAGAAAGTATTTCTCACATTTCCAAATGCTCCTCTGGGAACATATATTGCTTCCTCCCTTTTACTGTTCACCACCTTGGAAGCTACTGATCTAGAAGTTTTAGGAGTCCACATTACTTTCAGGGAAACTCTACACTGAGTGTGTGACCAGTGCGGTAGAGAGCTATGTTAGGAGAAAAGAACATGCATGGTCTTAGAGAAGACTGGAAAACACAATGTGATGAGTGCTGCTGTTAAGTCACTTCAGTCGTGTCCAACTCTGTGCGACCCCATAGACAGCAGCCCACCAGGCTCCCCCATCCCTGGGATTCTCCAGGCAAGAACACTAGAGTGGGTTGCCATTTCCTTCTCCAATGCATCAAAGTGAAAAGTGAAAGTGAAGTCGCTCAGTCGTGTCTGACCCTCAGCAACCCAGTGACCCCATGGACTGCAGCCTTCCAGGCTCCTCCGTCCATGGGATTTTCCAGGCAAGAGTACTGGAGTGGACTACCATTGTCCTCTCCATGTGATGAGTAGAAGCATTCAAATATTGACTCATCTACTCAGAGTGCAAAAGACAGGTTGAATACGGTCTACCAAAAGACCTTGAAAAAAGTAGGATGTCAAAGAACTTGTGAAACTGGTGGTCAAAGATCATTATGTAATGAAGGGCTTCAACAGCAAAGGCACATAGACAAAGACTAGAAACACGCTAAGTGATAGCTCTGTGGTTATAAGGATGGACAAAGAATATTTATAAATTAAGCAGCCCACCAGCTCTTAACGAGGATGATTTATAATTCCAAACATGATTGCTGGTCTTGGAACTCAGATCTCTTTCAGAGTTCTCAGAGGAGGAAAGAAGTGATTCATTATTTACAGTGACTAATTGGTTAAGAAATATCAGAATTTTAAACAATACTTAAAAAAAAAAAACCACCTTCACTTAGCAACACTGAGTTCATTTCAACAAGAAGAAATAAAAGTTTCAACTACATTGAGCTCAGTCATAGATAAGCAAATTTGGGGCCTCAAAATCCTGCTTCAATTGAGATAAGAATATGTGGCATAATTTTTCACAAATACTTGAGTGTATATCTTTACCTATAAATAAAGAAATCCTCAGATATAAGAAGAAAAGTAAAATGTATCTTCTAAGACTTTTAGAGCAATTCTATGTAGAAAAGGTGCATATTCTTCATTGTGAGGTAAGGCGCTTCAGTTGTATCCAACTCTGTGCGACCCCATGGACCACAGCCCACCAGGCTCCTCTGCCCATGAGATTCTTTGGGTAGGAATACTGGAATGGGTTGCCAATTTTATAGTATTACTTAAGTTTCAAAATGTGTTCAAAAATGTGTCAAGTTTTTAGGCAGATAGTAAAGAATACAAAGAGAAAATTAAGGCACATAGAAATATATCTTTAAGCAGCAGTTACTAGACTCTGTAATTTTGAAATAATGAACTCTCTATCAGAGATTTTGTAATAAAATTAGAGCCTAAAGCAGGTTTTAGAAACCTTTATTTTGGAAATGGAGCGGGAGATTGTTGCCAGATGATAAAGCTCAATCTTAATAAAAGTGACCAGTCACTGAGAGTTAATATATACATTTTATATTCAAGGACCTTCTTTTTCTTTTGCTTATATAAACCTCCAATGTTTTAGTGTTTACTAAACTTTTAAATTTTGAGCATTACTTTACTAGTGTGTGAGATGAGTGCAATAATGTGGTAGTTTGAGCATTCTTTGGCATTGCCTTTCTTTGCGATTGGAATGAAAATTGAACTTTTCCAGTCTTGTGGCCACTACTGAGTTTTTCAAATTTGCTGGCATATCAAGTGCAGCACTTTCACAGTATCATCTCTTAGAATTGGAAATAGCTCAACTAGAATTCCATCACCTCCGCTCGCTTTGTTCATAGTGATGCTTCCTAAGGCCCACTTGACTTCACATTCCAGGATGTCTGGCTCTAGGTGAGTGACCACACCATCATGATTATCTTGGTCGTGAAGATCTTTTTTGTACAGTTCTTCTGTGTATTCTTGCCACCTCTTCATAATAGCTTCTGCTTCTGTTAGGTCTAAACCATTTCTGTCTTTTATTGAGCCCATCTTTGAACAAAATGTTCCCTTCGTATCTCTAACTTTTGGAAGAGATCTCTAGTCTTTCCCATTCTGTTCTTTTCCTCTATTTCTTTGCACTGATCACTGAGGAAGGCTTTCTTATCCCTCCTTGCTATTCTTTGGAACTCGCCATTTAAATGGGTATATCTCTCCTTTTCTCCTTTGCTTTTTGCTTCTCTTTTCACAGCTATTTGTAGGGCCTCCTCAGCCATTTTGCTTTTTTGCATTTCTTTTTCTTGGGGATGGTCTTGATCCTTATCTCCTGTACAATGTTATAAATCTCCATACATAGTTCATCAGGTACTCTATCAGATCTAGTCCCTTAAATCTGTTTCTCACTTCCACTGTATAATCATAAGGGATTTGATTTAGGTCATACCTGAATGGTCCAGTGGTTTTCCCTATTTTGTCCAATTTAAGTCTGAATTTGGCAATAAGGAGTTGATGATCAGAGCCACAGTCAGCTCCTGGTCTTGTTTTTGTTGACTGTATAGAGCTTCTCCGTCTTTGGCTGCAAAGAATATAATCAATCTGATTTCACTGTTGACCATCTCTTGATGTCCATGTGTAGAGTTTTCTCTTGTGTTGTTGGAAGAGAGTGTTTGCTATGACCAATGTGATCTCTTGGCAAACTCTGTTAGCCTTTGCCTTGCCTCACTCTGTACTCAAAGACCAAATTTGCCTGTTACTCCAGGTGTTTCTTGACTTTCTACTTTTGCATTCCAGCCCCATATAATAAAAAGGGAATCTTTTTTGGCTGTTACTTCTAAAAGGTCTTGTAGATCTCCATAGAACTGTTCAACTTCAGTTTCTTCAGCATTACTGGTTGGGGAATAGATTTGGATTACCATGATATTGAATAATTTACCTTGGAGATGAACAGAGATCATTCTGCTGTTTTTGAGACTGGATCCAAGTTCTGCATTTCAGACTCTTTTGTTGACTATGATGGCTACTCCATTTCTTCTAAGGGATTCCTGCCCACAGTAGTAGATATAATGGTCATCTGAGTTAAAATCACCCACTCCATTCCATTTTAGTTCGCTGACTCCTAAAATGTTGATGTTCACTCTTGCCACCTCCTGTTTGACCACTTCCAATTTGCCTTGATTCATGGACCTAACATTCCAGGATCCTATGCAATATCATTCTTTATAAAATTGGACCTTGCTTTCATTACCAGTCACATCCAAAACTGGGTATTGCTTTTGCTTTGGCCCTGTCTTCATTTTTTCTCCACTAATGTCCAGTGGCATATTTGGCACCTACTGACCTGGGGAATTCATCTTTCAGTGTCTTATCTTTTTTGCCTCTTCTTACTTTCCATGGGGTTCTCAAGACAAGAATACTGAAATGGTTTGCCATACCCTTCTCCAGAGAACCACAGTTTTTCAGAACTCTCCAACATGACCTGTCCGTCTTGGGTGGCCCCATAGGGCAGGTCTCATACTTTTATTGAGTTAGACCAGGCTGTGGTCCGTGTGAATAGATTAGGTTTTTGTAATTTTGGTTTCAGTCTGCCTGTCCCCTTATGTCCTCTCTCAGTGCCTACAATCTTACTGGGGTTTCCCTGACTTTGGAAGACAGTATCTCCTCTTAGCTGCTCATTGCTCCAGCACTGTGCATCAGTTCAGTTCAGTCGCTCAGTCGTGTCCAACTCTTTACGACATCATGAATTACAGCACGCCAGGCCTCCCTGTCCATCACCATCTCCCGGAGTTCATGCAAACTCACGTTCATCGAGTCCGTGATGCCATCCAGCCATCTAATCCTTGGTCGTCCCCTTCTCCTCCTGCCCCCAATCCTCCAAGCATCAGAGTCTTTTCCAATGAGTCAACTCTTTGAATGAGGTAGCCAAAATACTGGAGTTTCAGCTTCAGCATCAGCATCATTCCTTCCAAAGAAATCCCAGGGCTGATATCCTTCAGAATGGACTGGTTGGAACTCCTTGCAGCCCAAGGGACTCCAAAGTCTTCTCCAAAACCACAGATCAAAAGCATCAATTCTTCGGTGCTCAGCCTTCTTCACAATCCAACTCTCACATCCATACATGACCACAGGAAAAACAATAGCTTTGACTAAACGGACCTTAGTCGGCAAAGTAACGTCTCTGCTTTTGAATAAACTATCTAGGTTGGTCATAACTTTTCTTCCAAGGACTAAGCATATTTTACCTTCATGGCTGCAGTCACCATCTGCAGTAATTTTGGAGCCCCAAGTCTGACACTGTTTCTACTGTTTCCCCATCTATTTTCCATGAAGTGATGGGACCTGATTCCATGATCTTCGTTTTCTGAATGTTCAGCTTTAAGCCAACTTTCTCACTCTTATCTTTCACTTGCATCAAGAGGCTTTTCAGTTCTTCTTCACTTTTTGCTATAAGGGTGGTGTCATCTGCATATCTGAGGTTATTGATATTTCTCCCAACAATGTTGATCCCAGCTTATGTTTCTTCCAGTTTAGTGTTTCTTATGATGTACTCTGCATAGAAGTTAAATAAACAGGGTGACAGTATACAGCCTTGACATACTCCTTTTCCTATTTGGAACCAGTCTATTGTTCCATGTCCATTTCTAACTGTTGCTTCCTGACCTGCATACAGATTTCTCAAGAGGCAGGTAGTTGGTCTGATATTCACATGTCTTGAAGAATTTTCCACAGTTTATTGTGATCCACACAGTCAAAGACCTTAGCGTAGTCAATAAAGCAGAAGATGTTTTTCTTGAACTCTCTTGCTTTTTCCATGATCCAGGGGATGTTAGCAATTTGATCTCTGGTTCCTCTGCCTTTTGTAAAACCAGCTTGAACAT
>SJYC01032496.1:0-24202 GCA_006408675.1 Madoqua kirkii | reverse complement strand
AGTCCGAAGTCAGGTGTCCGCGGGGCCTGGCTCTGTCCGGAGGCTGCAGGGCGGGGAGTGTCCTTCCAGCCTGTTACAGTCCCTGTGGCTCCCTGGCCTCTGGCCGCGCCGTTCCTTCTCTGTTCTGTCTCCACCTGGTCTTGTTCTCCGTGTCCCTGTGTGGAAACCTCCCTCTCTTTCCTCTTGTATAGACACCAGTCATTGGATGTAGCTTCCAGCCTAAATCCAGGCTGGTTTTGTCTCAGAGTCCTTTACTGATTATGTCTGCAAAGACTCTGTGTACAAATAAGATCTAGGGCGTTGGGAAGACATGAATTTCTCGGAGACCCGCTGCAGTGACCTGGCCTGCCTGGTCCTCTGACTTCCCCGGGCCTCTGTCCCCTCATCTGGATGTGGAACAAAACACGGAGCATGTGCCCGTAACGGTGGCACCCACGCGCCACCTGGCCATTCCTTCCTTTGTCCACTCATTCACCCCCTGGCACTGTCCCAGCCCCAGGCATGGAGTCGGGAGTTGAGGAAAGGGGTCAGGAGGTAAACAGGGCTGCAGGTAAACCCTGAGCAGGTGGTAGTCGGTGCTGGGAAGGACACAACCACGGGGGAGTGTGAACACTGGCCACACACTGCGGGGGACTGTGCTCCCTTCTCCCGTGGGTGTGCAGGGGAGCTCTGGGTGCAGGGTTAGCCCACCGGGCCACACTCACGAACCAGAAACTAGAGCAGAACCGTCGAAAGCTGTTTCCTAAGCCCCTCCGGCTGCTTTCCAGGGTGGGCTTGTGCCCCAGGCCCGGCCCAGGGCTGGCCCTGCAGAGGGCTGGGTGCCTCACCTGTCACCCCACCCGCAGCTCCTCGTCCGCTCCCCAGGGGCCTGGAGGTGGTGTGCTATGTCCCTGTCTGTCCTTATGCTGGCCCCAGGCAGCACCTCGCTCGGTCTGGACCCTTCTGTGTGTGCAGGGCATCGAGCTACACAAAGGTCATGTCCCTGAGCTAAGGAGCCAGCTGAGGGACAGGCAGAGCCCCCCAAACCCTGGCCTGAGTCCTGCATTGGGGCCACAGGGTATAGACCATTAGGGAGCCCTACTCCTCGCCTGAATGCCTGAGCCAGTTGCCTGCGTGCCTTCCGGCTGTGGGAGCCCATGCAATGCAGGGGCGGGGCCCTCTCACTCCTGCAGACCCGTCTCCAGGGCTGCGATGGTGGTCTTCAGAGAAACTGAGGGCACCTAAGGAGAGGGACTTGACCAAGAGCCCCTGCTAACACTGGGTCTGAACCCTGGTCCGACTTGAAGCCACGGCCCGGGGCTTGTGTCCACTGGGGCCAGGCCAGGCAGGGGTTGGCAGTGGGAGCCCAGAGGCTGCAGCCCGCCCTGCTTGTCCGCTCATCGCTGGTCCTGGAGGGGCGAGGTGGGGGGTGGAAAGTGTCCTGTGCCTTGCTCTCTGCCTGGGCCCTGAATGCCACATCCCTCTGATGGGGGTGCCCACCCCCAACCAGTACTGGGCCCTGTCCCAACCCTGGGCATGGAAGAGGCTGCCTTCCTTCCCTGCAGCAGCCTGCAAGGTGGGACTCCTGCCCCCACCTTGCAGATGAGGACACTGAGGCTCAGAGGTGAGGGGTCCTGTCCAGTTCTAAGTCCAGAGCTCCTGCCACCACTTCATGAGTGGCCGAAGGAGGCTGGCTGAAGCCTCCAGGGTGACCGGTGTTTGGAGCGGGAGGGGGAGGCCATTGGGAGCCTGTGTTTGGCATCTCCACCACCCCCACCTACTCAGTCTGGGGCACCAGGCAGTTAAGAGGGTGAGGGGTACACCTGGTGGAGGCCTGCACTCCTCACTTGTTTCCTGAGGCTCCAGAGGCAGGTCCGGAGCAGAGCAGGCCTCCACCTCCCGGCCTCGCCCGTGGCCCCAGCCTTTCCAGGAGTCCCTGGAGACGTGTTGTGTGACCTGCCAGAGCTTTGTGGCCTGCTTACTCTCTGCCAGGGTTTCCTACATGGACAGACGAGTGACAGTGAGAGATGCGGCCAGGGTCCTGCCCTGCTGGGCTCCCACCTGCTGGCAGCCCCACACCAGCACCAGCCCACGCCAGGGCAGCCAAGGCAGGTCCCCCCAGAGCCCCACAATCAGCCCTGCCTCCCCCAGCCTGAGCACGGGGACCCTGGCCAGCCCTGAGGGCAGCAGGTCTGGGCCCCATCGTGGGGGCTGTGGAGCCTCACTCAGGGGTCCTGGGCTTCTCGCCCTGTGCTCGGGTGACAGGTGCTGAGACTGGTTCCTGCCGTCCTGTCTCCCTAGGTGAGCGGGAGGTCTGGAGAGGGCCTCCCAGCAAGGAGAGGTGATGGGTTGGCCTCCACTCAGGCCCCTGGCCACCTGCGGTTTCCATTGGGCCACTGCCCGTGTCCCGGCTGGGCCTGCCTGCCTTGCTCGGGGAGGCCACGGGCTGGGGTTTCTCTTCTGTTTGAGGGGAGAAGTCCCACAAGGGCCTTGCCTCTCCACTCCCGTCCTCTCTCCGCCACCCCACCCCTGCCCCGGTCTCCTCTCTGTCCCAGCAGGGCTTTATTCTTGACCCAACTCAGAACTTTAGAAACAGCGTGGAACGTCAGCTGCAGAGAAGCGGGAAGTGGCAGGACCTTGCGTGGCTGCCACCCCCATTTGGAGCAGCCACGTGGGGTGGGAGGACTGTGGGCCCCGGGCTCCTTTCCGGCCCCACCAAGCATCAGGCTGTGACGCTGGGCGTGCCCTGGCTTCTCTGAGCCTCACCTTCCTCCTGCAGCTGGGGCTGTCATAGTCCCCACTTCATGCCATGGCTAGAAGGAGATGGAGAAAAACCCGGGGCAGATGGTAGAGCCGTGGTAGATGCTTCTAGGGGCACCCCCTGCCCCCCTCAACCCCCCGCAGTCAACTCTGATGTGTGTGTGGCACACGTAACCCCACAGGGTGCTATCTGTTTCCCAGTGTCTCCTACAGCAGCTGTGATTATATGAATCCCATTGTATGGATGGGGAAACTGAGGCACGAGTGGTCCAGTCTTGGCAGGGGTGTGCAGCCGGGGAACCCAGAGCTGGGATACAAAACTGAGACCAGCCTTGGGGCTGGAGGTGGGCAGGGCAGGATCGGGGTCCACAGAGCAGGAGGCCAGGATGGCTGGGGAACTCAAGGCGGACCCCAGGGCTGGGCAGGGCACTGCTCACATACACATAGAGCGGCGTGAGACCTGGGCTGTGAGAAGCAGGCGATAATCCAGACAGCCCTCTCCTCTTGCAAAAGAAGATAGGGTCAAATACACTCCCCACACAGGTGGGAGGGGAGAGGGTCCTGACTTCATGGTGATCCTGCAGGAGAGTGGACAGCAAGGACAAAGACCTGAGGCGGGGTGGGTGGCGGTGCAGGTGATCCAGTGGATGCTGGACCACCAAGGGCCTCCGGAAGGCTTCCCTCAAGAGCCGGTCTTCCCATCCAAAGCCACGTGGTTAGGGTGGCCTCTGGGTGGCGGACCAGAGTGGGCTGGGGTTCCTCCAGAACATTCACTGAAGGAGGAGGAAGGATTTGAAGAGGCTGCTGAGAACAGCTGGACCAGGCCCAGGAGGCTGATGAGGCCTCCCCCCGGGCTGGCCCCTCGGCCTGACGGAGGCCTTGGCCCAGGGAGTGCTCAGGAGTGGCCAAGCCAGGCAGGGGTTGGCAGTGGGAGCCCAGAGGCTGCAGCCCGCCCTGCTTGTCCGCTCATCGCTGGTCCTGGAGGGGCGAGGTGGGGGGTGGAAAGTGTCCTGTGCCTTGCTCTCTGCCTGGGCCCTGAATGCCACATCCCTCTGATGGGGGTGCCCACCCCCAACCAGTACTGGGCCCTGTCCCAACCCTGGGCATGGAAGAGGCTGCCTTCCTTCCCTGCAGCAGCCTGCAAGGTGGGACTCCTGCCCCCACCTTGCAGATGAGGACACTGAGGCTCAGAGGTGAGGGGTCCTGTCCAGTTCTAAGTCCAGAGCTCCTGCCACCACTTCATGAGTGGCCGAAGGAGGCTGGCTGAAGCCTCCAGGGTGACCGGTGTTTGGAGCGGGAGGGGGAGGCCATTGGGAGCCTGTGTTTGGCATCTCCACCACCCCCACCTACTCAGTCTGGGGCACCAGGCAGTTAAGAGGGTGAGGGGTACACCTGGTGGAGGCCTGCACTCCTCACTTGTTTCCTGAGGCTCCAGAGGCAGGTCCGGAGCAGAGCAGGCCTCCACCTCCCGGCCTCGCCCGTGGCCCCAGCCTTTCCAGGAGTCCCTGGAGACGTGTTGTGTGACCTGCCAGAGCTTTGTGGCCTGCTTACTCTCTGCCAGGGTTTCCTACATGGACAGACGAGTGACAGTGAGAGATGCGGCCAGGGTCCTGCCCTGCTGGGCTCCCACCTGCTGGCAGCCCCACACCAGCACCAGCCCACGCCAGGGCAGCCAAGGCAGGTCCCCCCAGAGCCCCACAATCAGCCCTGCCTCCCCCAGCCTGAGCACGGGGACCCTGGCCAGCCCTGAGGGCAGCAGGTCTGGGCCCCATCGTGGGGGCTGTGGAGCCTCACTCAGGGGTCCTGGGCTTCTCGCCCTGTGCTCGGGTGACAGGTGCTGAGACTGGTTCCTGCCGTCCTGTCTCCCTAGGTAGCGGGAGGTCTGGAGAGGGCCTCCCAGCAAGGAGAGGTGATGGGTTGGCCTCCACTCAGGCCCCTGGCCACCTGCGGTTTCCATTGGGCCACTGCCCGTGTCCCGGCTGGGCCTGCCTGCCTTGCTCGGGGAGGCCACGGGCTGGGGTTTCTCTTCTGTTTGAGGGGAGAAGTCCCACAAGGGCCTTGCCTCTCCACTCCCGTCCTCTCTCCGCCACCCCACCCCTGCCCCGGTCTCCTCTCTGTCCCAGCAGGGCTTTATTCTTGACCCAACTCAGAACTTTAGAAACAGCGTGGAACGTCAGCTGCAGAGAAGCAGGAAGTGGCAGGACCTTGCGTGGCTGCCACCCCCATTTGGAGCAGCCACGTGGGGTGGGAGGACTGTGGGCCCCGGGCTCCTTTCCGGCCCCACCAAGCATCAGGCTGTGACGCTGGGCGTGCCCTGGCTTCTCTGAGCCTCACCTTCCTCCTGCAGCTGGGGCTGTCATAGTCCCCACTTCATGCCATGGCTAGAAGGAGATGGAGAAAAACCCGGGGCAGATGGTAGAGCCGTGGTGGATGCTTCTAGGGGCACCCCCTGCCCCCCTCAACCCCCCGCAGTCAACTCTGATGTGTGTGTGGCACACGTAACCCCACAGGGTGCTATCTGTTTCCCAGTGTCTCCTACAGCAGCTGTGATTATATGAATCCCATTGTATGGATGGGGAAACTGAGGCACGAGTGGTCCAGTCTTGGCAGGGGTGTGCAGCCGGGGAACCCAGAGCTGGGATACAAAACTGAGACCAGCCTTGGGGCTGGAGGTGGGCAGGGCAGGATCGGGGTCCACAGAGCAGGAGGCCAGGATGGCTGGGGAACTCAAGGCGGACCCCAGGGCTGGGCAGGGCACTGCTCACATACACATAGAGCGGCGTGAGACCTGGGCTGTGAGAAGCAGGCGATAATCCAGACAGCCCTCTCCTCTTGCAAAAGAAGATAGGGTCAAATACACTCCCCACACAGGTGGGAGGGGAGAGGGTCCTGACTTCATGGTGATCCTGCAGGAGAGTGGACAGCAAGGACAAAGACCTGAGGCGGGGTGGGTGGCGGTGCAGGTGATCCAGTGGATGCTGGACCACCAAGGGCCTCCGGAAGGCTTCCCTCAAGAGCCGGTCTTCCCATCCAAAGCCACGTGGTTAGGGTGGCCTCTGGGTGGCGGACCAGAGTGGGCTGGGGTTCCTCCAGAACATTCACTGAAGGAGGAGGAAGGATTTGAAGAGGCTGCTGAGAACAGCTGGACCAGGCCCAGGAGGCTGATGAGGCCTCCCCCCGGGCTGGCCCCTCGGCCTGACGGAGGCCTTGGCCCAGGGAGTGCTCAGGAGTGGCCAGGCCCCACGGGCTCCCACGTGCCAGCGCCCTGGGCCCACCCCTGGCAGGATTGGGAGGGGCTGACCCCCCACAGCCCCACCAGGCATGAGTCCCCGGCTGTTCAGATTTCAGGGTGGCAGCTGCTGTCCAGCTTCCTGCTGCCGTTTGACTTCCCAACAGACTTACTTTTTTTAGCCTGTAAATGGAGAACAGCCTGACTGTGTCAGAGCTGTAGGCCGAATCCACACAAGCCTCCTGCCGGAGGCGAGCACGATCCCAGCCGGGACCACACTGAGGCTCGGGCCTGGCCAGGCTTTCATCCTCCCAGCAGCCTGGGGGCAGGCACGCTTGTGACCCCCATTTCTCAGGCAGGAAACAAGTGGGAGGGCGTGTGGCCCTGGCCTCGGGAATAAACAGCATTCCAGCAGCAGGCCCCGGGGTGGTCGGGCCTCAGGTCAGGGGACAAGGCACCTGGCCTGCTCCCCAGGCGTGTCCCTGCACTTCTCAGAGCCGCCTTCACCCACCCGGGGCGTGGGGCCCCTGCCCTTTCCAGGGTGCGAGCCGGAAGCCCTGCCCACTGCTGGCTCCACAGAAAGTAGGGGCAGCTGTTGGGTGCGCTCGGTGGCCTCCTGGAACCTGGCCTCTCTGAACCTCAGTTTCCTCATCTGCAAAGTGGGTGACCAGTCCACGTTACTAGGAAGGGTGGGGCTAGGGAGAACAGACAAGGGCTCTGGGAGCTTGGTAGCCGCCGCCTACTCCATGGTGTGCACAGCAACAGGTGTCCAGCTGTCCCTAAACACCAGGAAGCAGTCTATGGTGGTGAGCTTTACAGCAGCAACCGGGTCCTAAGTGGAGGGCAGTGGAGCCACCGGACCTGGTTCTCACTCTTGGGAGCTTATGGCCGGTGGCAGGAACTAACATGGAAGTAAACGGCAAAGTGCCAGGACGTGAGGGAAAGGGAGGATGTCAGGAGGGCTTCTTGGAGGCGGTGGCCTCTGAGCCAAAGCTCCAGCATGAATAGTTCTTGCCTAGTAGATAGCATAAGGACCACCCGCCCCCATAGGAGAAATGGATGCAAAGACCCTAATGTATGGCACCAGTACTCTGCCTGGTTGGGAGGGACCATTCCAGACAAGCCTTGAATGCCACATTCAGGCTTTAGGCTGTATCTGCAGGGCCCTGGGTGGGGGTGGGTGCAGTGAGGAAGCCCACTGTGCAGTCAGAGGTCGGGTGAGTGTGAAGGAAAGATACGGTGCAGCGGAGATCTCGGGGGTAGAGATGGGCAGGGCTTCAGGGCCAGTTGGATCTAGAGGGCCAGGGAGAGTCAGGATGAATGTCACTAGCCAACTCATGGAGAAGACCCTGATGCTGGGAAAGATCAAAGGCCAAAGGAGAAGGGGGCAGCAGAGGATGAGATGGCTGGATGGCATCACCAGCTCAATGGACTTGAATCTGAGCAGACTCCTGGAGATGTAAAGGACAGAGGAGCCTGGCACGCTGCAGTCCACAGGGTCGCAAAGAGGTGGCCATGACTTAAGGACCGAACAGCATTTACCAGGCCACCTTTGAGCCAGGCAAGAGCACGCAGCCACTAACGGCTTGTGCTCTGAGGTTTACAGAGAGTGGTGGTAACCAGTCGACGAAACAAGTCACCTATAAACACAGAGCTGCACACTGATGGAATGTAAACACTGAGACCACCTGGGACAGGAAGGACGCGTGCAAAGGCCCTGCGGGGAGGGCAGCTTCTCCAGTGGGGCCAGGTGCAGACCACACAGATTCCCAGTGTGCAGTCAGGGGCCAGCTCAAGGGCACCTGGAAGCACAAGGTGGAGACCATCAGAGGGTGTTCCCTAGTTTCTGGCCTGGGTACAGAGGGTTCAGGGATACGAGAAGGGAGGCAGAGTGTGTGGAAGGTACCTGGGAGCTCCAGGAGAGGTGACCGGTGAGAGGCCTGGAGCTCGAGATGGGATCTGAGGCTCTGGGGCAGATGGGGTCCCATAGGGCGGCCGATCTGCGTGCTCCAGGCCTGCCTTCTCTGTGAGATGCCGTTGCCCAGCTTCGGGTGGAGCAGGTGGGGTGCCATGGAAGAGGGAAGGCAGGCTGGAGCTCAGGACCTCTGGTCGGCAACCCTTCTCTCCCCCTCTAATCTCCCCCTGCAGCATCCACAACGGGGTGATCGCCGTCTTCCAGCGCAAGGGGCTGCCCGACCAGGAGCTTTTCAGCCTGAACGAAGGTGTCCGGTGAGTGGCCGTCTGTCCCATCACGTGGGCCCAGGTCTGGGAGCGGTAGGAGGGCCGTGCTAGGAAGGGGGACCCCAAGCAGGCCCCCCTGTCCTCTAGCCCCAGTTTCCACCCTTAGAGCTGAAGTGGGCGGTGACCGCTCTGTGACCCTTGACCCCAGCCATCTCCCATGGCCTTCACACCCCACTCTCTGGTTCAGGACTGCTTTGCAGGGGAAATGGGGAGGGACTTGGGCAGTAGCTCAAGATGACGCCCACATTCCCAGCTGCCGTTGAGCATCGTGAAGGATATTTATTCTGTTACAAGAGGAAGGACCCACCTGCCTAATGATGGGAGTTTTTTCCCAGAAAGGCCATTACAGCCCAGTTGAACGCCCCTTATTTCCTGCCAACGGTTGAGAACTGAACTTGGCTGCGGGAGCTGGGACAGACCAGCGTCGAGGGCATCTGGGAAGGCCGAGGCCCTAGTCCTGCGTTGTAGCGGAGGAGGCTGAAGCTCAGAGGTCGAGAGACCTGCCCAGGGTCTCACCGCTACCTTGTGCAGGGAGGCGTTTCCCACCTCCATGCTCTTTCTCCCTCATGCCCCAGCCGGTGCCACCCTGTCCCTGCACCCTGGGGTAAACAGGCAGCAAACCTCTTCGTCAGCTCGGGGCAGGAGTAAGCGAAGGATTGGGACAGGATCACCCCGCCCCCACCCTGAAGGCCTAAGATGGCCAAAGTGTTAGTCGCTCAGTCGTGTCTGACTCTGCGACCCCATGGGCTGTAGCCCGCCAGGCTCCTCTGTCCATGGGATTTCCCAGGCAAGAACACTGGAGTGGGTGGCCGTTTCCTTCTCCAGGGGATCTTCCTGACCCAGGGATCGAACCTGGGTCTCCTTCACTGCAGGCAGATTATTTACTGTCTGAGGTACCAGGGAAGCCCATATATGTTTGTTTTTCTTTAAAGATACAGTTTATCCTTCTACAATGTACAGATGAGTGGTTTTTAGTCCATTCAACAGCTTGCACAACTGTCACCACTATCTAATTCCAGGACGATTTCATCACCCCCCACCCCTCACACCCCGCCCAGACCCCTTAGCAGTCACTCCCTATCACCCTCCACCACCGGCCTCTGGGAGGTTCAGCCCGCTTCATCTGCAAGGGTTTGCCCAGAGGTTCCCTATAAACGGAGTCATAAGCTAATGCACGTGGCCTTGGCCTCTGCTTCTTGCCCTCAGCCCAGTGCGCCTCCACGCCCGGGGCTCGACTGGGCTGGAGCGGGTATCAGGGCCTCACTTCTTTTTATGGCTGGATAATACCCCATTGTATGAAAACACGCCCTTTTGTTTCCCCAGTCCGGGGTTGACAGACGTTTGGGTGGTTTGCCCCTTTCGGCTGTTGGGAGCATCCATGCAGACCTCCCGTGGACCTCTGTTCCCACTGCTCCAGGGCCTGCACCTAAGGGTGGGGTTCAGGGGTCCACTCCGAACCTTCTGAGGAGCTGCCCAGCCTTTGTCCGCAGTGGCCGCCCCATCTTGGTTCCTTCTCACCGAGAGTGAGGGGTCGGTTTCCCCAGCTTCTGCAGGATACGTGGTATAGCCTGGGGCCTAACAGTGCCAGGGTGGGTGTCGGGGTCTGGGTTTGGTTCCGCCGGTGACTGACAGTGGCCAGCCTTCCCCTGACCTGACTGATAACATCTTCCCCTGCATTACTGGCCACTCAGCTATCTTGGAGAAGCATCTGGCCACATCCTCTGGTCTCCAGGATCCCGCTGCAGGCGGCCCCACCGGCCCCCACCCTCACCAGCCCCCTGGGTTCTCTGACTCCTGGCCCCCCACCCCCACAGGCAGCTGCTGAAGACGGAGCTGGGGTCCTTCTTCACGGAGTACCTACAGGTGGGTGTGCTCTGCTCCCCGTCTGGCCCGGGGGTGCTTCCTGAGTCGGCCGGAAAGGACGGGGTGGGAAGGGGGTGCCTGCTCCCGGTGGGCGCATGGCGCGCTGGGCGTGACTCAGTTTCCCCAGCCAGCCAGCTCAGGTTGTTGGGGCGGTTACACAATCAGAGGCAGGGGAGGACTCAGAACCCTGCCTGGCACAGGGCTCGAGGTCACTTTTGTGATTGGTTGCCCGCCTCTTCCTGGAAGATCAGGGTTGGTCCCCAGATTCCTGGTGTTCTTCATCCACAAGCCCTGGGCCGTGTCGCCCTGAGCCGTGTGGTGACCATGTTAGCGTGGCCCCGGCGTCACTGAGGTCCCCCTTTCCCAGGCCTGCAAAGAGAATGAGCACACTGGGCCCCGGGGCCCCTGAGGCCGCACAGGCAGGAAGGCCGAGGTGGTGCAGGCCGGGGATACCTACAGGTGGGTGTGCTCTGCTCCCCGTCTGGCCCGGGGGTGCTTCCTGAGTCGGCCGGAAAGGACGGGGTGGGAAGGGGGTGCCTGCTCCCGGTGGGCGCATGGCGCGCTGGGCGTGACTCAGTTTCCCCAGCCAGCCAGCTCAGGTTGTTGGGGCGGTTACACAATCAGAGGCAGGGGAGGACTCAGAACCCTGCCTGGCACAGGGCTCGAGGTCACTTTTGTGATTGGTTGCCCGCCTCTTCCTGGAAGATCAGGGTTGGTCCCCAGATTCCTGGTGTTCTTCATCCACAAGCCCTGGGCCGTGTCGCCCTGAGCCGTGTGGTGACCATGTTAGCGTGGCCCCGGCGTCACTGAGGTCCCCCTTTCCCAGGCCTGCAAAGAGAATGAGCACACTGGGCCCCGGGGCCCCTGAGGCCGCACAGGCAGGAAGGCCGAGGTGGTGCAGGCCGGGGTGCCCTCATGCAGACTCCCCACCCCCCCCTCCAGGAGAGGGGAGGCGAGAACCAACCTGGGGCTCCTCCCCATCCCGTGGGTGTAGGGGTGGTTTTTAATTTAACAGCTTTATTGAGGTGTGAACTGATACGTTGCACGGCCTTTCCTCTGAACAGTGTGCAGTGGGGTGGTGCTCAGCACACTCACAGCTCTTCTTGGGGGGACAGATAGCTGTCCCCACTGTCCAATCCCAGGGCTTTTCCGTCACCCCAAAGGGAGACCCTGTCCTCGACCCCCTTCCCTTCTCCCCGCAGCCCCAGGCCACCACTGATCTGTTTTCTGTCTGGATCCGCCGGTGTGGACGTTTCACAGCGGTGGGACTGCATGGCCGTGGCCTCTTAGCCTGTCTCTTATACACATCTGGCAAGAGCACGCAGCCACTAACGGCTTGTGCTCTGAGGTTTACAGAGAGTGGTGGTAACCAGTCGACGAAACAAGTCACCTATAAACACAGAGCTGCACACTGATGGAATGTAAACACTGAGACCACCTGGGACAGGAAGGACGCGTGCAAAGGCCCTGCGGGGAGGGCAGCTTCTCCAGTGGGGCCAGGTGCAGACCACACAGATTCCCAGTGTGCAGTCAGGGGCCAGCTCAAGGGCACCTGGAAGCACAAGGTGGAGACCATCAGAGGGTGTTCCCTAGTTTCTGGCCTGGGTACAGAGGGTTCAGGGATACGAGAAGGGAGGCAGAGTGTGTGGAAGGTACCTGGGAGCTCCAGGAGAGGTGACCGGTGAGAGGCCTGGAGCTCGAGATGGGATCTGAGGCTCTGGGGCAGATGGGGTCCCATAGGGCGGCCGATCTGCGTGCTCCAGGCCTGCCTTCTCTGTGAGATGCCGTTGCCCAGCTTCGGGTGGAGCAGGTGGGGTGCCATGGAAGAGGGAAGGCAGGCTGGAGCTCAGACGGCTGCTCCAGCTGTTGCGAAGGCCACCTGGTGTTGCTCGAGGGGTGGTCCCGGGGGCTGCCGTTTGAGCCTCAGGTGGACCATGGCCACGCTCACGCCATCCTTCGGTCATGGAGCCCCTCTTGCCTGAAAGACCCTCTTTCCACGTGGGGTTCATGGGCGGCTACCTGCCCACCCGCTCAGCCTGGAGCAGGAGACCCTGGCCTGGCCCGTCTCTGGGGGGCAGGTTGGGGGTTCCTTACCCACTTCTGTCGCAGAACAGCCCAGTTGGGTCAGTCACCTTGTCCACTAGGGGAGCTGAGGTCTCAGCTCTGGGGCAGGCGGGCTATGGGTCTTCGGTGAGCCCCGCCCCCTCAGGGCCTCAGCTGCCTGCGGGGAGGTGTTGGGGGCCCTAGGTCCCCCCCCCGGGGCGGTGACGGCATCTCCCTTTGTGCCTTGCAGAACCAGCTGCTGACGAAAGGCATGGTGATCCTGCGAGACAAGATCCGCTTCTACGAGGGTGAGTGCAGTGGCGCCAGGAGCGGTGCCGGCTGCTGGAGGGCGTGGCCCCTGGGCTCCACCCAGGGCTCTGGGGAGGCGGGGAGGCCCTCCCAGGCGCGGGGGCTCAGAGGGGCAGGAGTGACGCCTCGAGGGCAGCGGGGCCAAGCTCTGATCTTGGGAAGAGACCTTGATGGGGCCCTGGAGGGCCGAGGGATGTCCGGGAGAAGGCCTCTGCTTCACCTCACTGCCCACGAGGCTCTTTGGCCCCCAGGGACCCCGTCCCAGCAGCCTGGGAGAACCCCCATCAGGATCTTTGAGGACCAGTGGGGGAGTAGTCTAGAACTGGGACATGGCAGAGCGGGGAGTCCCGGCCAGAGGAACAGCTGACCTGGGCTCCTGGTGGAGGTTTGGGGCCCCGTGAGGCCTCTGGGTCGTTGTACCCATTTCATAGCTGGGGACAGGGCAGCAGTGGCCCCCAATTCATCCAGAACCACTGTGTGTGTAAGAGTTGGAGGTGGGATTGGAACCCAGGGCATCCAGGTCCAGAGCATATCCCCTTTACCCTTCTAGGGACCGGGCCAGGAGTCACAGCTGGCCTTCCACCCATGGCGGCCCTCAGCGAGAAAAGGGAGTCTCCTGACCGGGCCCAGAGCTCTGGAAGGACAGGCCAGGTCCCAGAAACCTTGGGTCCCCGTGTGTGTGCACTGGAGAGTGATAAATGCGGGGTGTTCGCCTCCTGGTAGGGGTGACTTGGTGTAGAGATGAATCGAGTTATGCAGAGAACCCAGCTCAGGCTGATTACGTGCTGTTGCAGGCCTGCTGTGTGCCCCGCCCCATGCAGGGCAGGCCCCTCTGTACCAGGCCCGAGCCCCACACGCGCCCCCCTGTGCTGGACTCATCCCAGCAGCTTCCATCGCCCAACTCCTGGATCACCTGACAGACCCGTGCAGAAGGTTCCATCATTGTAGCCACTGAATGCTGGGGACACTGAGGCACAGGGGGGCTGAGTCACTTGCCTGAGTTACAGGGCCCCTCCCTGGCAGCCCGGCACCTGAATCTGTACTCCTCTCTCTGCTGCTCCAGGTTCCCCCTCGCATCCTCATTGACCCTGGAAAGCAAGAGCCTCAGCTCATTTCACAGAGATGGAGACTGAGGCCTGGGGCACTCAGCATTAACTCAGAGCTGTGTCCTCTGTCCCTTCTGCACCAACTCTGTGTCTGTTGAGTGGAAGCAGCCAAGGCGGGAGCCTGAGAAGGGATGTGAGAACCACAGACGTGGGGACAGGAGGCACAGGCCACTGGGGATCTGGGCGGGCTTCCTGGAGGAGGTGGCACCTGAGCTGGCAGGAGGATTTGCTGGCAGAGGGGCCCTCCCACACCCCTCTCCTGACTCAGCACATTCCAGGAGTGCCTGCCCTCCCACCACCTCCGGCCCAAGGGAGCTGGGCCCTTTGGAGCAGAGGCGCTTTATGCAGCTTGGTGGAGTCTTGCCCACGGTGGCTGTGGCCACCAGGCCACCCAGCAGGGAACACTGGCCCCATCCAACCTCCCCCGGCCTCAGGGACTGGCACAGAGCTCCAGGGCCTGGCCCCCAGCCCCCAGCCAACCACAGACATGTCGCTCCCTCCGTCCCCACCTCAGTGTCGGGGGTCAGGTGGGCTCCACCAGTGCTCACTACAGGTCAGGCCCCAGGGGCCTCTGGGGAGCTGGAGGTGGACCTGGGCCCTGCCTGGCAGGGGTTAACAGCCCAGCTGGGCACACAGACATGGAGCAGACAGCGACAGTCCAGTATGATCGGTGTCAGGAGGAAGGGAGGCCCTGGGGAAGGGAGGGTTGGCTCCACCTGGCAGTCAGGGAGGGCTGCATGGAGTCAGGCCTTAAAACGTGTTCTTTTCAGGAGGACATGTGGCCTCCTTCAGCCCATGCAGCGGGGACAGGGGCAGCCACACCCTGAGAGGCATCCTTGGGAACCCACCCCACCCCACTGCCTTCTACCCAAGTTTAAGTCCCAAAGACTGCTCCCTGCGGCCAGCCATGTCCTCAGCCCGTGCCTCTGCTGGGAGGCAGGTGGCCCCACCCGGGGCAGCCCCAGGATCTTACACCTGCCCATTCCAACTTCCAGGGAGGCCTTGAACGTTGCTCCTGAGCAGACTGATTCCTGGAAATGTAGGAAGCTCCGAGGGGCCTTGAAACGGCAGCCTCCCTCCAGGGAAGACATTCAGGGCGACAGTTCCAAGGGCTCAGCTGCAGCTGGAGTCACTTCTCAGCAGGCAGACACTCGGGGTCTCAGGGGGACCCTAGAGTCTTGCATAGGCTCCAGGCCTTGGACTCGGCCTTGTCCTGCAGGAATCCCGGCCTGTTAGAGGTCAGGCCACCCACCTCCACTGCAGTGACCCTCACGCTCTCACCTCTGAGCCCCTGCGGTAGCCTTTCCAGCTGCCCTGGGGTCACTGCTGTCTCCGGGGTCTGGCTGCCTCGGGCTGAGACCTGAGCAGAGGTCAGCCTGGCACATCTCTTGTCTCCGGCCCTCCACGATCAAACCAAAGGAAGGCAGTCAGGCTGACCAGACCCCCATCCCAGACCGGCTCAAGGGCTGTCCGACCCCTGGGCAGTCCAGGTCCTGCTGGGTTGGTTGTGAACCACGAGGTCCACCGGTCAGCATCAGGCTGACAGCGAGTGCCTGCTACGTGGCAGCACTCAGCCTACTGAGCGTGGACACACGGATCGTGCCCATTTCGCAGAGGACCATACTGAGGTTGGGGCGGATAGGAGTCCCCCGGGGCCAGGCTTTAATGCCATGTGCCTGCCTCACCGCTGACAACCCCAGCACCCCCCGCCCCCAGTCCCCGGGCGGCAGAGCGCCCAGCCAAGACCTGATCCTGACCCCTGGTCTGCGTGCGGCTCTGCCCGGCCCGTGCTCAGTTTTACAAGATCTCCTTTTCCCCTGCATTTCCGCCAGACGCCGGCCTGGCGCGCGCCCAGAGCCGCCCCACGGCCGCCTGGGAACTGAGCTGCCTTTCTTCTCGCCGGCGACGGTGGGGACCTCAAGGGACCTTTGTGAGCAGGCCAAGCTCCTCAGGGGTGGGCACCCACCGTTCCGGGTTCCGTGCAGCCCACCGTGGAGCCCCCGGGGAAGACCAAGAGCTGGCCACCAGGCAGACGGGTCATATGCACAGACCCCCTCCCCCCGCCAGGCTGCCCTCTCCGAGCCTGGCACCTCCGCAGACCAGAGGACTTTACAGGTTGGGGGGAGGACCCCAGAATGCAGGGAAAGGGAACTGAAAAGGCAAGGGCCCTTCTCCAACCTGGTTCCCAGGGAAACCTCCAGGAGCCGGGTGTGGGTGGTGTGGTCTGGGAGGCTGGCCAACCTGCAATCTGCGGCCTGGCCACTCGGCTCCCAGGGACACTGACCCATCACGCCCATTGTGTCCCCAGCTGACAGCTGGTCTGGCTTCCCGCTGGGGGTCCCGGCCAGCAGCAGAGGCCTCAGCGACACACCCCGGCGGCCTGCTCGTCCTGAGCCGCAGCCTTCACCCCGGCTCTCCGCTTGTTCCAGGCAGAAGGGTTAAGGGTTCAGCACTTGGCATTTCCTGGGGATGCCCAGAGCCAGTGCGGGGGCACCTCAAAATGTCCCTCCCCTGAGGGTCTGTCCACTCTGTGGCTGGGTCACTCCTTCCTGTTGTCCAAATGCCTGCTCTCCATGTGTCTGCCTCTGCGGTTCCTGTGCCGAGGGTGTCAGCCCACCAGGCAAACCCTCAGCTAGCATCACCTCCAGGAAGCCCTCCCTGCCTGACTCCCTCCTGCCTGGGACAGGTTTCAGCTGTTAAAGGCCGTCATCCTGGCTCCCCAGGGCCCACCCTAGGCAGCCCCAGGTGGTGGGGACAAGGGCCCTGGAGGAAGAGACCCTCTCCGAAGCCCAGCTCTTCATCTGCCTGATGGGGTCACTCCCCCCCGCCCCAACGCTCCCAGCCCTGATCGCTGCTGGCTGTCTATCAGTGTGGTGGGATTCAGACAGTTCAGGCTTAGCTGGGTCCCTGGTGCCTGGCCTGGCACAGTGTAGGTGCCCTGCGAGTGTCTGTTGGGGGAGACAGAGAGACAGACAGGGGGCCAGTGGATGAGGTGAGGTGTGAGTGGAGCACCCGGGGGCTTGTGTGTGGTGCAAACAGGAACACACACACACCCATACCCTCTCTGCCCCAGGCCCTGCTTTGTCCATTTTCATTCCATCAGTTCTGAGAGAAGACTACCAAGCCCCATGCCCTGGGCCACAGGGCAGCACCCCCCCCCCACAAGCCCCATTGTTTTTGTTGGGAAACTGAGGCACCAGGAGGAGAAGCAAGGGGTCCCAGCTCTATTGCCCCAGTGGGTGGGGGGGACCTCCAGAGCCCCGCATCAGCTCCGAGGACCGCGCCCTCCCCGGGTGCAAGGAGGTGATGCATGACCTGGGAAGACAGGAAGCGTCTGCCGGTGCCCCTGGGATGGTGGTGACGGTCCCTGTGCCCACAGGACAGAAGTTGCTGGACTCGCTGGCGGAGACCTGGGACTTCTTCTTCAGCGACGTGCTGCCCACCCTGCAGGCGGTCTTCTACCCGGTGCAGGTGAGCGGCCGCGACCTGGGGGTGGGCGCACCTCCACGCTCGCATGCCACCCCCTGCTGAGATGGACGGAAGGCTGCCCCCGCCCTAGGCCCCAGGAAGACCTGAGCAATCAGTACCCCACACGCAGGAGGGTCTCTGTGTGTGACGGTCACCCCTCCCTCTCCCGAGGAAGCTGCGTGCGGCCCTCCCTCCTCGGAACAAGGGTCGTCTGGGGCGGAGGGCAGGGTGGCCGGGGCCCCGGGGGTCAGCGGGTCCGTCCCGGTGTCTTGGGGGCTCTTGGTGACAGCGGTGGCCGCGTGTCTGCAGGGCAAGGAGCCGTCGGTGCGCCAGCTGGCCCTGCTGCACTTCCGGAACACCATCACCCTAGGTGTGAAGCTGGAGGATGCGCTGGCCCGGGCCCACGCCCGTGTGCCCCCCGCCATCGTGCAGATGCTGCTGGTGCTGCAGGTGGGTGGAGCCCCAGGCACCCGGGCAGACTCCCTGGAGACAGAGCCTGGTTCTTGTCCATATGAGACCCACCAAGCAGGGACCCTAGGGAAGAACCTGGGAGAGGGAAGAAGCTGCAAGGCAGAGGAGGAGGCTGGCCTGGGACCCCGCAGGAAGCTGGGGTATGTGGATGGAGTGTCCCCAGGGCTGGGCCCCAACATGCTCCCATCCAGCGGTGGGGCTGGGGACCACCGCCTCCACTCCCTACAGCAATTCCAGACCTTCCTGTTGGACCTCTCTGCAAACCGCCTCACCCGGTGGTGAGCACAGCACCCTGCAGTGAGCCAGCTTACCTCGATGTCACAGCTCGGGGGGAGCACCATCAACCACCCCACCCCACAGGCTCACAGGGAAAAGGAGAGTCCTTGCTTGCCTGAGGTGGACAGGCTCCAAACCCAGTTCACTGTCCTGAACCCAGACGTGCCCGTGCGAGTCCTCCTAAATTAGAGTCTGTGAGGTTGGTCAGTAGGGGTACCCAGGGCAGCTGGTTAAAGATTGCAGAGCCAGGAAGGGGCTGATGAGCCTTGAGGGCTGAAGGGTCCAGGGGCTACTCTCGGTGGGAACCGGTTGTCCTGGCAGTGAGGCAGGGTGCCAGGCCTGCAGTGGGGATTTCAGAGGGATTTAGTTCGACCTGGCTGGGTTTCTGTTGATCGACGGGGCTGTTGATCCAAGGGGACAACAGAGGATGAGATGGTTGGATGGCATCACTGACTGGATGGACATGAGTTTGAGCAAGCTCCAGGAGTTGGTGATGGACAGGGAGGCCTGGCGTGCCGCAGTCCATGGGGTCGCAGAGTCAGACTCGACTGAGCGACTGAACTGAACTCGCTGGGTTGCCCCGGGTCGGGGAGGGGCAGGGAGCAGCTGGAGGGACTTTGCATCTTGGCCTGTCTCCTCCATGGTGCTTGCTCTTGGGGGCAGGAAGTGACAACGCTGGGATTTCTAGATGAGGAATAAGGTGTCACCTTGATCCCAGGCTTCCCTAGTGGCTCAGTTGGTAGAGAATCTGCTTGCAGTGCGGGAGACCCAGGTTCGGTCCCTGGGTTGGGAAGCTCCCCTGGAGAAGGAAGTAGCAACCCACTCCAGTATTCTTGCCTGGAAAATGCCATGGACAAAGGAGCCAGGCTGGCTGTAGTCCATGGGATCTCAAAGAGTCAGACGGGACTGTGGGACTAACTTTTACTTTTTTTTTTTCACCCCAGGAGGGCTTCCCTGGTAAGAGGTCTGCCTGCCTGCAGTGCAGGAGACCCAGGTTCAGTCTCTGGGTCGGGAAGATCCCCTGGAGAAGGAAATGGCAACCCACTCCAGTTTTCTTGCCTGGAGAATCCCAGGGACGGGAAGCCTGGGGGTCTGCAGTCCACGGGGTGGTGGAGTCGGACACGACTGAGCGACTCCACTTTGATCCCAGGAGCAGCCCCTGGGTGGGGGCCAAGCCAGGGCAGTGCTGACCCCTGCTGGTCCCTGTGCCTCGTGCAGCTTCTGGGCTTGGGCCCGTTTTCCCCCAGTATCGTCCTGCCCCGCCTGGCTGCCATCCGCACACCGGCCTCGGCCCTTTGCCCTTGCCTTGGCTTCCACTTTGCATGGCCTTGTCCCAGCCCCACGGTGAACTTGACCCCGGTTTTCAAGCCCCAGCTGGACCCAGTCAGCGTGTGTTGAGGGCCTGCTTTGTTCTCCAAGCGCACTGAGTTCCCCAGCCTACTGAGTTCCACCTGTGGAGTCACAGTTCCGTTTCGCGGGATCCTGGAAGCTGAATAGCAGTCGTGTCCGACTCTTTGTAACCCCACGGTCTGTAGCCCGCCAGGCTCCTCTGTCCATGGGGATTCTCCAGGCAAGAATACTGGAGTGGTTGCTATGCCCTTCTCCAGGGAATCTTCCCAACCCAGGGATGAACCCAGGTTTCCCACACGGCAGCAGGTTCTTTATGGTCTAAGCCACCGGGGAACGCATCTGAGCTCACCCAAATAGCCCAGCCCCGGGGCCGCGTTTCCTCACTGTGCAGTGGGGAGCAGAGACCGGGCTTCATAAACAAGTCCTGGGAATGAAGGGACGTACGGCTTGTGCAACGGCCAGCGTGGCTCCGCAGTAACATCCTCACTCACAGTGCTGTGGTTGGGGGCGGGGACAGTTCCTCCGTGCTCATCTGGCTAACTTCTGGGGGCATCCACAGGGCTTCCCAGGTGGCGCAGTGGTGAAGAATCCTCCTGCCAATGCAAGTTCCATCCCTGAGTCGGGACTGTAGCCTGCCAGGCTCCTTTGTCCCTGGGGTCGCAAAGAGTCGGACAGGACTGAGCGCAGGTCACTGTGGGGTCTGCTCCGTCTTCCATTTCTTTGTTTTGTCTGTTTATTTGTGGGGGCTTCTGTTGGTTTGCTTTGGGTTGGGTTTTGGCATGCATAACCTTAGTTCCCCAGCCAAGGACTGAACCCCTGCCTCCTGCCTTGAGAGCACACAGTCTCAAGCACCGGCCCCCGGGAGCCCCCCTCTTTCATCTCTGACATTAGTCATGCTTACCTTCTCTCGTTCTTCAGTAGCTCGCCTAGAGGCTTGTGGGCTTTTCGATCTTTTCAGAGCTTTTGGTATTGTTGGTTTCTCTACCCATTTTTGTTTCCGTTCCACTGACTTCTCTGCCTTTTTTTCCTGCTTACCTTGGGTTGAGCTTGTGCTTCTGGTTCTCGTTTCCTAAGGTGGAAGCTCGGACAATCGATTTTAGACTTTTTTTATTTTCTAATGTATACATTCAGTACTTTAAATTTCCCTCTAAGCCCTGCTTTTGATGCAGCCCGTAAATTTGAATGTTACATTTTTGTGTCACTCAAAATATTTGAAAATAGGTCTTGAGATTTCTTCTTTGACCCATGTGTTAATTAGAAGTGAGCTGTTTAATCTCCGTGTATTTGGAGATTATGGGTTATTCTGTTTCTGGTTTAGTTCTTCGGTGGTCTGAGAGTAGACATTGATTTCTGTCCTTACAAATGTGTCAAGCTGTGTTTCATGGCCCAGAATATGGCCTGTTTTAGAGAATGTCCCATGTGAGCTTGAGAAAAATGTGGATGCTGCTGTTGGACGAAGTTGTCCATAGATGTCGATTGTATCAGTTGATTGATGGTGTTGTTGAGTCCGTCTGAGTGCTTCCTGGTTTTCTCTGCTGGATCTATTTCCGAGACCAGCGCTGGAGTCGCCAGCTGTGGGAATGGATCTCTGTTTCTCCTTGCAGCCCCATCACTGTTGGCCCCCGTAGCTTCCTGTCCTGTTGTTAGGTGTGTGCACATTAGAGACTGTTGTATCAACTTGGAGAATCAACCTCTTTACTGTTAGCTAATGATCTTCCTTATTCCTGCCAAATTTCTTTGCTCTGAAGTCGGTCCTGTCTGAAATTGACATGGCTTTTCCTGCCGTGGTGGGTGAGCTGTGATCTGTTAACACGTTTAATCTCCTGCATTCCCTCACTTCTCGTCTGCCTGTTTCTGCCCTTTAAGTGGTGTTCTTGTAGGCAGCATAGAGCTTATTCTGTTCCTGTTTTGAACCATCATTTAACGTTGACCTGGGTGTGTCTTGTTTCTTAACTGCTGGCAGTCCTTTGAGAATGATCCATTCATTCGAAAACATTCTTCATTCAGCAGCGCTCACTAAATCCTGCTGTGTGCCCAGCCTCTGCCGGGGCTCACAGCTGGGTGGGCAAGACCAAGGCTGTCCCGTGGGCAGCCTCCTTCCTCAGGCCTTGGTTCCGATGAAGTGGGAGCAGGTGGAGAGCCCCTCAAAGCTCCGAGTGAGGGGAAGTGTTGGGAGGAGCTGGACAGGACCTGGCAGCGTGGGAGGGGGATGGATGGTGCTATCAGATGGGAAGGGCTTGACCACCAGCTTAGATGCTGACCTGGACCTCAGCTCTGCCCCTGGGGGCAGCCTTGCCTGCCTGCAGTGCTCCGTAGGACAAGTGGGTGAGGTAGAGGGCCCCAGTGACTGCCCATAGCCTCTGGGAAGCCAGCTTACAGAAGGGGATACACAGCTGTCCGGGTGGGGGCTCAGGGTACCTGGCCTGATTTGGCCTCAGAGCCTTCTCCATGGACATCGCAGCCTCCCAGCCATGCCGGCTGCTGTGTGCAGCGGAACCCCACGAGAGCGTTGAAGCAGGAAGAGGCTCAGAGGTTCCAGCTGGAGAGACGCCTGGAAAGGGAGGGTGCAGTGGCCCCTGCCGTGGGGCCAGGACCAAAGAGGGGGGTGGGTCAGGCCGTTTGTGGTGGCCTCTGAGCTGCGCCCGGCTGGGCCGGGAGGCAGGGGATAGGCTGACCAGTGACCTTCCTGCCCTGTCCCTCTCGCAGGGGGTGCACGAGTCCCGGGGCGTGACGAAGGACTACCTGCGCCTGGAGACGCTGATCCAGAAGGTGGTGTCGCCCTACCTGGGCACCTACGGCCTCTGCTCTGGCGAGGGGACCTCCACACACTCCTGCCTCCTGGGTAGGGGTCACCTGGGCCTGGGGTGGAGGGCGGGGTGGCCCCTGGCCCCATCCACTCCTCTGCCTGGGAACCCCGGCCTCCAGTGAAAGGCCACACCAAACCAGAGGAGCAGACACAGCAGGTCTGCCCCGAGTACCCACCGGCCATGTGGCGTGCGGCTCACTGGGCACACAGGGTGGGTCACCTGGGGGGGTCCCTCCTTTAAGGGTGGGCAGACAGCTTAGTGGTGTTGCTGTGGCTCCTCTGAGAGCCCCCCAGAGGCCCCTGCATCCGCCACAGAAGTCACGTCCATGCTCAGTCCTGGGGTCGGGGTTTTGCTAGGACCTAACACGTGCAGTGGCCCAGAGCCCAAGAAATTCAGGCTTATTTGGGGGCTCCGGGGGTGTGGAGGGATTATGGGGCGGGCATGCCTGCGTGTCCTGGGGCTGCTGCCCCCCCTTGGTCCAGTCAGCAGTGTCAGCTGAGCGCCCGCTGGGTGCCAGCTTCTGCTGTTGGTCCTGGGGTTCAGGGGGGACCACACCCCACTGTCAAGGTTTCTTGCCACCAGGGGAGGCAGACAAGTGAGTAAACCATCCCCAGATGCGTGCCAAGGTGACCCCTGCCAGGTGACATGAAGTGACCCACACCACGGGTGAGGCGCTCAGGGAAGTCAGGCCGGGGGCTCAAGGGCAGGGAGGACCTGGGCCTGGGACGAGGTACGTGAAGAGGACATACATTGTATGTCCAGGGGCCCATCCACCTGCAGGTCTGAAACCTGCCCAGTGGCATGCCTCTGCTCAAGTGGGCCCCAGCAGCTGGAGGAAAGCTTTGAGTCGCCCTGGATCGTGCGGCCCTGGACCCCGAGACCCCTGCCAGGCCAAGAGGGAGCCTGTCTCCAGTGGTCCAGGAATGGCCCCTGGGCCGCTGGCCACGCTCAGCCCTGCCACCTGGTGGTCGCTGTGTGGAACCGCAGGTCCTGAGCTGGGGAGCCTGAGCCCCATTCCCATGGCCGTCCTCTCCCCGGGTTTAAGAATAAACCCCAGCCCTGCCCTCATCCTCTGCCCCATTTCACAGTAGGACCGCAGCTCTGAGGATAGGGGCCCTGTCCACCTAGGTAGGTGCTGGTGTGTAGCAAGCGCGGGTCAGGACGAGGAGGCCCGTGCACCAGGTTCGCGTGTGCGAATGGCGGGCGATTCCGTTGAGCCCCGCCCCGTCCAGGCTGAGAGAGCGGGCCCCAGGAGAGGAGGGACCCCCGCCCCCGGGTGGCCCCGACTCCCCTCCCTGGAGCGCCGCTCGGTGCAGAGCCGCGCGCAGCCGGGGCTGCTCCGCGCCTGGCCGGCCATGCTTGCTGACGCCCTCTCGCCTGTCTCTCCGCAGAGCAGCACTACCTGCGGCGCTCGCGCTCGGGGGACGTCCTGGCCAAGAACCCGGTGGTGCGCTCCAAGAGCTACAACACTCCGCTGCTGAACCCCGTGGCGGAGCACGAGGCCGAGGGCGCGGCGGCGGGCGGCGCGGGCATCCGGCGGCACTCGGTCTCCGAGATGACGTCCTGCCCCGAGCCCCAGGGCTTCGCCGACACGCCCGGCCCCGGGCCCGCTGGGGCCTTCGGCACCTCCCCGTCGTCGCCCCCGTCGGGGCCCTGCCCTAACAGACTGTACCCGCCGGCCCAGGCCCCCAAGCCCGGCCCGAGCGCGGCCCACGGCTCCCCGGCCTCTTCCAGCCCCGAGAACCTGGTCGACCAGATCCTGGAGTCGGTCGACTCGGATTCGGAGGGGATCTTCATTGACTTTGGCCGAGGCGGAGGCTCAGGCACGTCCGAGTTTGAGGGGGCGGGGGGCCGGCAGAGCGTCGTGTGACTCCAGCCTCGCGACTCTACCGAACCCGCGTGTGTGTGCGGTGCGTGAGCGCGAGCGTTTTCTACTCTCCCGTCGGGACCCCTGTCCACCTTGGACACTTTGGCATACCTGTCTTTGTCAGAAGGACTGTTGCCAGATTCTCCCACCCACCCCTGGCACCTTTGCTCTGGGGCGTTGGGGGCCCAGCAGGTGCCTGGCAGCCTCTGGGCATGGCCTGCACCCCAGCCCTCCAGCATCCACACCACCGAGACTGTGAAGCCCTCAGCTTGGCCCGGCCCCTGGAGCGACCCCAGGGTGGATGGCCGACCCACCTTCCCTCTGTCACTCGCCTGGGGCCACAGCGAGACCACCTGTGTGCCACTCTGCCCTGGACCCTCCCAGCAGCCTGCCCTTGCTCTGCCCAGGGCGGCCGTGGGCAGGGGTTGGGTGG
>SJYC01032494.1:0-22617 GCA_006408675.1 Madoqua kirkii | reverse complement strand
GGCCACCTCCCCTGATTTCACTCCCAATATATGGACGTGCTCTCACCACATAACAATGTACCAGTTATCCTGGGCCAAACCCACAACTGTCACCAGCACCAATAGCAATCATGTCCCAGGTACTTAACCTTGTACCCACTGCAGGCACCTCCTCCCCGCCCCCTGTCCTGGCTGATCATCGGAGGCTTCCCTTTCCCATAAAACATTGCAGGGCCACCTTCTTTCTCACGGTGTAGTCACAATGGGGGAGTCTAGTCAGTGTCAGGGTCCTGGCTGCAAAGGACTCTGGGTAAACCCCTAGGTCTGGCCACCTCGGGTGGAAAGACTAATACGGTGGGGAGTCCGCACACAGCAAAGGCATCTGAAGTGTTCAGAGTGTCAGAGGACACAACCAGCCTTCCACCCTGATGCCAAAAATGAGACCTGCTCAGGTGTAAATCAAAAGGGTTTCGAGAATTAGGTCCAGACAGTGGCAGCAGCCGTCAAGGGGCGTGTGCTGTGTGCAGTCAACACTAACAACCAAACGCATTTGCTTAAAGTTTGGACCGGGGCACATGTCAGGAGGGCAGGCGGTCGGGAAACCTCGCTTGGGTTCCTGGCTGGTCTGCACGGCAGCAAATAAAGCCCTTCACCTCGCTGGTCTCTGCTCATAAAGGGGAGAGTTGGAACACGAACTCCTAGACGCCTTTTGGCTTAACTTGGATATCACGCCTAAGCCCACACTTAGTGGGGAAATTTTGGTTTCATGGTTTTAGTAGGATTCAAAGCAGACCACATCCTGGCTCAAGCAGCTGGCAGGGAGAGTTAAATTTGGGGAAAAAAAACAAACGAGAAGCCCAAGACCACTGACGAGGAGTCTTTCTTTCCTCATTCCTTTCAAGCTCCCATCCCCCAGCACTTATTAGTGTGGAATTTGCGGCTCAGGGGAACAGCAACTCTCTGACTTCATAAACATTTGTACAGAGCAAATTTAATAAAGCTGGGAATAATACCAGCCAGATGTAATTCCTTCATTTGGCACTATTATTCCTTCTTTTCTATCGCAAAGCATTTGAAATGCAAGGAGTCATTGTTACAGCTACAAAAGGGAATGACTAACTGGTGGGTGACTGATTAGACGTGCTTGGGGAAAACACAGAAAGAACCAAAAAGGGAGCCACTGTGGGTCTCACAGTTTCTTTCTACTTCTTTTGCCTTTTATTATGAATGGCGGGACACACCTGCATTCTTTTCCCAGAATCATTCTGACTGCTTTATTGTATATGTTTTAATATCACCAAGCTGTGGTTGTGGAATTTGTATGAGATTTTCACGAAACACAGAAGCGGGGAGGGCAGCATTCCCCCCGACACATCTCAACACCATGGAATTGCACTGCCAGTCGCAGGCCAGCTGGGAAGGGGAGAGGGCTGTTTTCTCTTACTTCTGTCCAAAGTCGCCTTTTGAACCAGAAAATTGTCCCAGTGTCATGAGACTGATCTTACCTTGCTAATAAAAGATGCTTATATTCCACAAAAGGAAATCAGAAGGCAGCATAAACACTAGCTGAAACCCATCAAGCATGTAAGTCATGGGGCGTCTCCTCCATCTCCTTGGCATGTTTTGAGAGGGAAGAAGAGTTTTGACCTAGAAATAGGCCCTCTTCCCGATCCATCCAGGGGCTCATATGTGCACGTGACTTAGAGGTCAGGCAGCACCACGGACCCCTCCGTCTTCTCACCTCCAAAGTCTTTTGGGAGCAAGGAAGTTACCAATAATAACATGCGAATGTTTCCCTGGCGACTCAGATGGTAAAGATTCCACCTGCAAAGCAAGAGACCCCGGTTCAATTCCTGGGTCAGGAAGATCCCCTGGTGAAGGGATAGGCTACCCACTCCAGTATTCTTGCCTGGAGAATCCCCACGGACAGAGGAGCCACAGAGTCGGACACGACCGAGCGACTTAACACTTTCACTTTCACTTTTCGGGGTGTGTGAGCTGAACAAGCCCACAAGCCTGGATGGTCACAGATTCTTTGTACAGAAAAAGGCAGCTGCTTGGGGGACAATAGAAACTGTTGTCATTCATTCATTCATTCATATTGAGAACGGTGACTACCATGAGCTGGACGCAGGACTAAACACTTGGAGATACCGCAGTCAGCAAACAGCCTCATAGAGCTGGCCTGCCTCGGAAGGGTGGCAGCTGAAGTTTAGAGCCAAGCACTGGTTCCCGTTAATATTAAACCGTATTCACTTATTTCATGCTTACCGTTAGCACAACTGGCATGAAGCTGTCTTTTGCTTTATATTTATTTCTATTGATTTGTCTGTGCTGGTTCTTAGCTGCAGCACGTGGGGTCTTCGTTGCCCCCTGCAAGGTCTTTTAGCTGTGGCATGCAAACTCTTAGTTGTGGCAAGTAGGATCTAGTTCCCTGATCAGGGATGGAACCTGGGCCCCCTACATTGGGTGCTTCTTAGCCACTGGGCCCCGAGGGAAGTCCCTAAGCTGTCCTGACCTTGGGAGGATAAAGTTCTGGTCTGTCTAACCCTCTTCCTATCCCTGGAACGGTCGGTATCTCGGGCTCAGCCACCCAAGTCTTCCCTGGGTTTTCTTCTGCTAGAGCTATAAGGAGAGAAACTCTTTGCAATTTGGTTAAAAAGCATAACAATGTTTTATCAGAGGATACTTTTGGTCATAAGAAATAGAAAGTCCAAACTAGTTTCAACAATAAGAAAATCTACTGGTGCCCAAGGAAGTGTGGGCCTCAGCCAGGTTTGATCCAGGGGCTCTTCGGGGTCACCAAGAACCCAGTTCCCTGCCGTCTCTGCTTTATCCCAAGCCTAGATCCTTTGCGGTCCCAGGATGGCTGCTTGCTATCCCAGGAGGACCATGCTTTTCATCTAGGGTGGGGGAGAGGAAAAGATAGAGCAGAAATTGTTTCTTCCTCAAATTTCCAGGCAAAGTCCAGCTCATCCCACCAACTGGAGTGTCCTGAACTGCTCACGGTACCCTGGTGAAGGCCCGCATGATTGGACCCTGCACCAGTCTGTGGCAGAGGGTGATACCACAGTGTGGCCTCTGCAGTCAGATCCCCCTGCCCCCTAGAAATGGGGAGGGTCAATACACCCGATTATCTTGGCGGCTGTACACTGGCCACTGGGGACACAGAGCCCCCACACCCAACCCCAGAGCTGCCAGCAGCCACACCACCTTCCGCGCCTGGCAGCCTGGGACTGTGCCCGCCCCTCCCCTGAGAGGAGGAGGAGGAAGAGGGGGCGGGACAGCTTCTCAGGAAGGACCACTCCCCACCCCCCACCCCAGCTGCTGTGTTGATACAGAGGGAAGGGGGCGAGGACAGAACCAAGACATGGGTCAGGAGGCCGCTGCCCTGGACCACGTGAGAGACACTGGTGGCCTGGGCCACTTGGACCAGCGTGGGTGGACAGAAGTGTTGGCGTTGTGACGTGTCTTCAAGGAAGAGCTATCAGGGCTCATTCTAGGACTACACGTGGAGGGTGAGGGAACAGGGGAGCCAAGGATGCGCCCTCGGTTTGGAAGGGGCTGGTGGAGAAGGAGGTGGGACACCCAGGAGAGGAGTCCAGGTGGACGTGTGGAGCTTGAGCTGCCTTCAAAGTTCTGCATGTGAAGACGTGAAATAAGCATCCAGAAACAAGTCTGCATTCAGAGAGTTAGTTGGTGATCATCATTTAGTTGGTGATAGGCTGTTTTCAAAGCAGGAGGCTGGGTAGTGGATAGAGATGAAAAGAAATGTATACTGTGCTCTGCGGGGGCACTGCCCTTCAGAAACCAGGGAGACTGGGGGGCGGCGGAGACAGAGCTGCAGCCAGAAAGGTGGGCGACAGACCCGGCCTGATAGAAAGATCCACCTTTAGAATGCCACTCCTGAACTGCTCTCTGGGTGAGAGTCAAAAGCATTAGGGGCTCAGTCGTGTCCGACTCTTTGCGACCCCATGTACTGGAGCCCACCAGGCTCCTCTATCCACAGAATTCTCCAGACAAGAATACTGGAGTTGTCACGCCCTTCTACAGGGATCTTTCCCACCCAGGGATCCGAACTCGGGTCTCCGGCATTCCAGGCATTTTCTTGACTGTCTCAGCCACCGTGGAAGCCCTCTGGATTCTAATGCGATCCTATCCGAAGACCAGTCCTCCCCTTGCCTGGGGCCTCAGATACTTCAACGGCACCTTCAGGGCTAAGGGGCCTTTCCTGAGTATATGACGCCCCGCCTAAGGGGGTCAGTAGGTGCCTAGAGCCAGACATCCTGGAATGTGAAATCAAGGGCGCTTTAGAAAGCATCACTACAAACAAAGCTAGTGGAGGTGATGGAATTCCAGTTGAGCTATTTCAAATCCTAAAAGATGATGCTGTGAAAGTGCTGCACTCACTATGCCAGCAAATTTGGAAAACTCAGCAGTGGCCACAGGACTGGAAATGGTCAGTTTTCATTCCAATCCCAAAGAAAGGCAATGCCAAAGAATGCTCAAACTACCGCACAATTGCACTCATCTCACATGCTAGTAAAGTAATGCTCAAAATTCTCCAAGCCAAGCTTCAGCAATACGTGAACCGTGAACTTCCAGATGGTCAAGCTGGTTTTAGAAAAGGCAGAGGAACCAGAGATCAAATTGCCAACATCCCCTGGATCATCGAAAAAGCAAGAGAGTTCCAGAAAAACATCTATTTCTGCTTTATTGACTATGCCAAAGCCTTTGACTGTGTGGATCACAATAAACTGTGGAAAATTCTGAAAGAGATGGGAATACCAGACCACCTAAAGAAAGGAAATGCCAAAGAATGCTCAAACTACCGCACAATTGCACTCATCTCACATGCTAGTAAAGTAATGCTCAAAATTCTCCAGTCCAGGCTTCAGCAATATGTGAACCATGAACTTCCAGATGTTCAAACTGGTTTTAGAAAAGGCAGAGGAACTCGAGGTCAAATTGCTAACATCTGCTGGATTATCAAAAAAGCAGGAGAGTTCTAGAAAACATCTATTTCTGTATTATTGACTATGCCAAAGCCTTTGTGTGGATCACAATAAACTGTGGAAAATTCTGAAAGAGATGGGAATACCAGACTACCTGACCTGCCTCTTAAGAAACCTATCTGCAGGTCAGGAAGCAACCATTAGAACTGGACATGGAACAACAGACTGGTTCCAAATAGGAAAAGCAGTACATCAAGGCTGTATATTGACACCCTGCTTATTTAACTTCTGTGCAGAGTACATCATGAGAAATGCTGGGCTGGAAGAAGCACAAGCTGGAATCAAGATTGCTGGGAGAAATATCAAGAACCTCAGATATGCAGATGACACACCTTTATGGCAGAAAGTGAAGAGGAACTAAAAAGCCTCTTGATGAAAGTGAAAGAGGAGAGTGAAATAGTTGGCTTGAAGTTCAACATTCAGAAAATGAAGATCATGGCATCTGGTCCTATCACTTCATGGGAAATAGATGGGGAAACAGTGGAAACAGTGTCAGACTTTATTTTGGGGGGCTCCAAAATCACAGCAGGTGGTGGTTGCAGCCATGAAATTAAAAGACGTTTACTCCTTGGAAGAAAAGTTATGACCAACCTAGATGGCATATTGAAAAGCAGAGACATTACTTTGCTGACTAAGGTCTGTCTAGTCAAGGCTATGGTTTTTCCTGTGGTCATGTATGGATGTGAGAGTTGGACTGTGAAGAAAGCTGAGTGTCAAAGAATTGATGCTTTTGAACTGTGGTGTTGGAGAAGACTCTTGAGAGTCCTTGGGCTGCAAGGAGATCCAACCAATACATTCTAAAGGAGATCAGTCCTGGGTGTTCTTTGGAAGGACTGATACTGAAGCTGAAACTCCAATACTTTGGCCATTTGTGAGAAGATTTGACTCACTGGAAAAGACTCTGATGCTGGGAGGGATGGGGGGCAGGAGGAGAAGGGGCAACAAAGGATGAGATGGCTTGATGTTATCACCGACTCATTGGACATGAGTTTGAGTGAACTCTGGGAGTTGGTGATGGTAGGGGGGCCTGGCATTCTGATTCATTGGGTCACAAAGAGTCGGACATGACTGGGTGACTGAACTGACAATCCCTCTTGGTGAACGCACTATGTGCTTTGTTTCCAACCTCCCTCAATGTACTGCACATCAGTGCTGACACTAACTACCGCACCGTTAGGGTCAGACTCCACAGGCTTAAGGGTCAATGCTCACTGGAGATGGCAGTCACAGGTCCTGCAGCACCTGAACTTCTCATTGACCAGTTGTAAACTCAGGTTCCGTAATTTCCTAGAATGACTCAGAACTCACTGACACACTTTTCCTATAAAGGATACAACTCAAGAATAGCCAAATGCAAGACAGGCCAGGTCTGGATGGGTCTAAGATAAGGCACTTCTGTGACCTTTCCTTTTGGACACAGGGCCTGAGATCTGCTTGGTACATCAACGTGTCCACCAAGCAGAAAGTTCTTCAAGCTTTTGGTATCCAAAGTATATTCTGAATCTCTTTCATTTGGTGTATTCACATTTATGATTAGTTTGTCTTTCTGATTAATTGAGCTTCTTCTCATTATGAAATGTCCCTCTTTATCTTTCAAAATACTTTTTGACTTGAAGATCATTTTATCTAATATTAATATAGCTTCATCAACCTTTCTATGCTAACTATTTTTATAGTATAATTCTTCCAATTATTGTTTTATTTTCAATAGATTGTTTTATTTTCAATCTATCTGTTTTTTCATATCTAGAATGCTTCTCTTATGGACAAGTACACATCTCTCTTTTTTTAATCCAGACAATCTCTGCCTTTTAACTGGGGTATTTAGTCTATTTATATTTAATATAGTTATTGATATAATTGGATTAGGTTATTTGTTATTTTCTATTTGTTTCATGTGTTTGTATTCCTCTTTCCCTGCTTTCTTTTGTTAACTATTATTTAGTTTTCCATTTTAGTTTTAGCTTTCTCCCACTCAGAAGGCTGTCTTTTCACCTTGCTTATAGTTTCCTTTGTTGTGCAGAAGCTTTTAATTTTAATTAGGTCCCATTTGTTTATTTTTGCTTTTATTTCCAGTATTCTGGGAGGTGGATCATAGAGGATCCTGCTGTGATTTATGTCGGAGAGTGTTTTGCCTATGTTCTCCTCTAGGAGTTTTATAGTTTCTGGTCTTACATTTAGATCTTTAATCCATTTTGAGTTTTTTTGTGTGTGTGGTGTTAGAAAGTGATCTAGTTTCATTCTTCTACAAGTGGCTGACCAGTTTTCCCAGCACCACTTGTTAAAGAGATTGTCTTTACTCCACTGGATATTCTTGCCTCCTTTGTCGAAGATAAAGTGTCCATAGGTGTGTGGATTTATCTCTGGGCTTTCTATTTTGTTCCATTGATCTATATTTCTGTCTTTGTGCCAGTACCATACTGTCTTAATGGCTGTGGCTTTGTAGTAGAGCTTGAAGTCAGGCAAGTTGATTCCTCCAGTTCCATTCTTCTTCATCAAGATTGCTTTTGCTATTTGAGGTTTTTCGTATTTCTATACAAATCTTGAAATTATTTGTTCTAGTTCTGTGAAAAATACTGCTGGTAGCTTGATAGGGATTGCATTAAATCTGTAGATTGCTTTGGGTAGTACATTCATTTTCACTATATTGACTCTTCCAATCCATGAACATGGTATATTTCTCCATCTATTAGTGTCCTCTTTGGCCTTTTAGCTATATCACTTTATTTGGTAGTTACTTGGGAGATTATTAAACGCACACTTAACTTATCACATTCCACTTAAAATTAATACTGTATCACTTTATATTTATATAAAGTTTAAAAACTTATTCAGTTTCATTTTATTTGCCCTCCTAGTCTTTTGTACTATCATTATCATATATTTTACATCTGAAAATGTTATAAACCCCATGATTCAAAATATTTATGTGTTTACTAATTTTTAATGTGTTTAATTTATATGAGGTTTGCTTTTTTTTTTTCAATTTTATTTTCATGCTTTAATCCACAGTGTGGTAGATTTGAAATGGCTGCAAATTCTACATCTAGAGAAATATAACAGGGACTAAAACAAGTATCAATCAACAAGCTACATGATCTGTTTTAGAGTCTGTTTTTTCTCTGTCAAATGATTACCATGAAGATTATATGTATTTTGGTTAGTTTCTATAGAAGCTGGAGTTCAATACATGCTACTTTGCTCTCCATTTAAGAAACTGATTTTCAGGCAGATATTTTTAATTAACATCAGTGCACATTATATACTGTGAACCAAATAACAAAGCAAATAAAATTAAGACAAACCAAAAAACAACTCAAGCAAATATAAAATTTCTACTTATCCCAAGCTGTATGATACACACACACAAAAAAACTGTTAGTCAACTACAATAAAAAGAATTGCCCAAATACTCTTACCTTAATAGAATCAGTATTCTGTAGTTCTATTAACATGTCAATAAGTAATTCTGCTCCCAGATAGAATGGCAAAACAGAGATACAGAGGAAATTATCCTGGCTAATAGGAAATGTCTTATACAGATCCACTGCTTGTTTATGCAGTATTTGCAGCTCCTGATTAAAGTTCCAAAGGGCCCGACAGCAGTTCTGAAGCAGAGTCCAATAGCCACCACGATGAGCAAGAACCTAAGACAAGCACAACATTCAAAAGATGCCAAAGTTACAGATCTCTGAGTGACTTCACCCTTCTGCTAATATTCTAAGTCAGTGATAAAAGTAACTAACACCATTTGTGATGTGCTACTTACAGTGCTAGACACTGTGGTAAGACATTGATATTCTAATATAACAATCTATATAACAACTCCTATGAAGTAAGTATGAAGTCGTAGTATTCTCATTTTACAGATGAGGAAATGGAGGCACGGGGCTAACTTACCCTGGGCTATGACTCTACTAATGATGAGCTAGGACTCCAACATGACCATTGTTCTAAGTGCTGGGAATGTCTCAGTGAGCAAGGGAAACTGGGCCTGACCTTGTGCTGCTTTTGATTAGGAAAATCCAACACTATTAAGCAGACATATCAAAGTACAATTTCTGGGAATGATGCGTGTTATAAAGGAAATTAAAGTAGAAACTACTCACCCTGGTAAGGGTGAGAGGACAGGGTGGTCAGGAGAGAAGGCCTCTCTAAGGAGGTGACATAAGAGCAGAGCCCAGAATGCTGAGTTGAACAAGTCATGTGAAGGAGAGGGTCGGGTTATGGGGAAGAGGGCATTTGGGGCTGAGGCAACAGGAGGTGCAAAGTATGGATGGTGAACCTGAGGACTGAAGAGGGAGGGTCTAAAGCACGCTTAGTGCTTTCAGAACCACAGAGGGGAGAGTAGACTGCACCAGGGAAGGAGGAGCTGAGTTCCGAGAGGTAAGCAGGACCCAGGCCCTCCAGGCCCTGAAGCTGCTAGAAAGGAGGATGGGATGCATTGTTAATGGCCACGGGAGATGATATGAAATGACTTTACATATTTTAGAAAGTCACTCTCTACTCCATGAAGAAATATGGGAACTCAAGTCTTTCTTTCTTGTCCAGAAAGGATAGATTTCTTCTCATCTCTTGAGAAGTTGGATGTACCTTCGCTTCTTGCTATGAGAAAAAGGCAATTAATTTCTTTGTAGTTAATTCCTATTCTGAGTTTAATAATCTATCAGATAACATGTAAGAAAAAAAAGAGAAACACAGTTGAGAGAAGACACAAATAGCCTGTAGAAGCAGGTCAGGGGGAAGGGTTAGGGCTTTCCTATGCCTAGAAAGATCTTCCCCTTTCCTAGAGGAAAGAAAGGACCATGTGATGCCCAGGAGGAAGCAAGAGTCTAAAGAGGAACCCGTGGTCTCACTGGAGAAGCCCATGTCCCAAGTGTGGCTAGAAAGCAGCAGAGGGGTGTCTGAATATTCAAGGAGACTTTGTAGACAAGGACAAAGGCTCTGGATGATTGGATGACTAATGACAAAAGGGGTTCACCATCTCCCTCACAACTCTACCTCTCTACTACAGAGACCTCAGTACCATGGCAAGCCTCACAGATGATTAACACAAAATCTAGCAAGTTTAGTCTCACTGTTGAAATCAAAATTATGAATAATAAGGAAACAAATATATCACACATGCCCAAATTCATGGGCTGAGATTCATGTCTACTACCTTAACAAAGAAGAAGGACCAACTTACCATTGCTCTCCTGCAATATAAGAAGATTTTCATAAAATGATCCAAGATAGCCACATTTGCAGATCGATCCTTTTCTTTACTGCTAAGTCCCGACTGAGAGTCTGATTCATAAACTGTTTGGGTCTTGGAAACATTTTCACCACTCATTTTGGAATTAAGAAATGCCAAAAATTCTTCAGCATCTACAGTATAAAAATTAAGTATAAAGTTATTGACAGTAGAGAGTTAAGCTTCAGAAAACACAATAGGTGGCTGGCATCAAATGAATAATTCAGATAACAACTGCTGCATTAGTTTGGAGAAAGCAGAGAATTGTTATGGATGCGATGAACCAAGGAAAGTTTCCAGAGAAGGAGGTGCTTAGATTAGCTCTTAAGGGTGAATCACGATTTAGCTGTGGGGGAAGAGTATGGAGAACATTTCAGGCAAAGGTGATTGGCCAAAGGAATGATGCAGAGGCAGGAAAGTCATGTTTCAGGGGAGAAGAATGACAGGATCCCACTCTTTCTTAACTTCCCTCCAAATAGGCTATTCCCTGGACACATACACTGGAAGATGAGGAGGATCCCCTGCAGTTAGGGAGTACAGCAGCCCTGATCACTCATCCTCCCATTGCTGTGCTATAAAAACCATGGAGGACTTCTGCCACAAACATTCTCTCATTAGAACTCTGCATTAAACTCTAAGTCTCAATTGCAGAATCTATTGTAAATTTCATAGGAGGTCTTAGAAGCTAGAAAACTCAAGAAGATATACACACACACACACACACACACATATATAGTAGTCTACATATGAAAACTTGGACTCTTTCTATGTCTAGGGAATTTACTTTTAAATACTTTAACAGTCATAGAATGACATGCAAGTACCAGTAAAACTGTACCCCAGAAGAAATTAAAAAGCATATCAAGTACCTTAAATATGAATCAAAACTCCTGGGAAAGTTAACCAGCTTGCCCAGCAATAAGCCATACAGCATTTAAAGTGTCATTTAAAAAAAAATCTATATAAGATGGTTTGCAATAACATAAAGATATTGGAGATAAATGTTTGCTCATAAATGAGTGGTATTCAAGGTAGGTGATTACTCAGGAATAGTGTCATCGTGCAACACCCAAACAGAGAGCCCTGCTCACATATATCTCTCCTCCTCTTGGGAGCCCCTTGACACCTGACCAGAAGACGGTAGTGGCTGGTCCTGCCATTAGAATATTATCTCATTCATCTTGGAGTAAACTTTCACAGAAGGTGCTGACTGAAGCTCCTAAGGCAAGACTCTGAGTACAACTAGAGAGCAGCTAAACGATGCGGTCATGCCTGCTTGCAGCAGTATGTCTGGTGGAGTTTTCCTGAAACATGCGTGCATGCTCAGTCACTTCAGTCATGTCTGAGCCTTAGCAACCCCATGAACTGTAGTGCACTAGGCTCCTCTGTCCATGGGATTCTCCAGGCATAGATACTGGAGTGGGTTGCCATTTCCTCCTCCAGGGGATCTTCCCCACCCAGGGATTGAACATGTGAGAGCAGGTAGGGCTAACATTTGTTGAATGACCCAATGAGTGAATACACAAAGGGCCTAGAACCAGGCACGGTATATCATCGATACTCAGTACAGGTTCTGAGTGGATCCCATAGGTTCTGCCTCCAAAAGGCGTTCTTAGTCTGTTTGTGTTTCTCCATCTTCACCAACTTTGCCTCATCCAAGCCTTCACCACCTGAGAGCAAGTTTTCACTTACTTTGACCACTGAAGGCTATGAATATTTTTTAAAGAACATTATATTTGTTGAATGGGCAAATTGGGGTAGGGGAAAACTCAATATACATATTTCCAAACATATGTGATGATATTCTAAAAATGAAGTAAGTTAAAAATATAGAACAAATAAGGATCTTCTACAAAATACCACAAATCAACAAAATTCCTAAGTCATTGGAAAATGATCCATGTAACTCAGTGTCTGTTGGGGTGCATGTCAGGGAACATGTGTTTGTGTATCTGTGTGTTGCATTTGTGAATAAAAATACCTAAAGACAATTTGACAGTATATAATGTATTTATTTTACCTGATGGTAAGTGAGCCTTTCTTTTTTTAGCTGTAAGAAGGAAATCAAGCATCACTTTATAGTTTTCTAGAGTCATTTTTCCTGTTGGTAATACTGTTCCTGAATTATACAGTGAGAACATATTAGGGTCACATGATCGGAAACTGCAAAGGGAAAAAAACTCATTAGAAACAAAATTGAATTCTGTCAAATACTAAATAAATAAATAAATGTTTTAATGAAATTGGATTTAGCACCAAGTTACCCTGATACAAACTTGAGTAAGTGAAAGTTACTGAGTCGTGTCCAACTCTTTGTGACCCCATGGACTGTACTCCACCAGGCTCCTCTGCCCATGGAACTCTCCAGGCAAGAATACTAACGTGGGTTGCCATTTCCTTTTCCAGAGGATCTTCCCAACCCAGGGATTGAACCTGCGTCCCCTACATTGCAGGCAGACTGTGTGCCGTCTGAGCCTCGCAGTCACCGTTTAACTATCATGCTGCCAGGCAATGAGGCATGAATGGCCATGTGTGACTGGACAGCCAGAGAAGAAGAGTCCTCTGTGTCCAGAGGACAGTAAGGAAGCCCATCTGATCTGAGCTGTTTTCTCTATCAGAGCCTCAAAACTGGGTCACTTTGCTGAAAGTTCCCTCTGTCAAGAAATCTACTGCTATTGGAGATAAATGTTTGCTCATAAATGAGTGGTATTCAAGGTAGGTGATTACTCAGGAATAGTGTCATCGTGCAACACCCAAACAGAGAGCCCTGCTCACATATATCTCTCCTCCTCTTGGGAGCCCCTTGACACCTGACCAGAAGACGGTAGTGGCTGGTCCTGCCATTAGAATATTATCTCATTCATCTTGGAGTAAACTTTCACAGAAGGTGCTGACTGAAGCTCCTAAGGCAAGACTCTGAGTACAACTAGAGAGCAGCTAAACGATGCGGTCATGCCTGCTTGCAGCAGTATGTCTGGTGGAGTTTTCCTGAAACATGCGTGCATGCTCAGTCACTTCAGTCATGTCTGAGCCTTAGCAACCCCATGAACTGTAGTGCACTAGGCTCCTCTGTCCATGGGATTCTCCAGGCATAGATACTGGAGTGGGTTGCCATTTCCTCCTCCAGGGGATCTTCCCCACCCAGGGATTGAACATGTGAGAGCAGGTAGGGCTAACATTTGTTGAATGACCCAATGAGTGAATACACAAAGGGCCTAGAACCAGGCACGGTATATCATCGATACTCAGTACAGGTTCTGAGTGGATCCCATAGGTTCTGCCTCCAAAAGGCGTTCTTAGTCTGTTTGTGTTTCTCCATCTTCACCAACTTTGCCTCATCCAAGCCTTCACCACCTGAGAGCAAGTTTTCACTTACTTTGACCACTGAAGGCTATGAATATTTTTTAAAGAACATTATATTTGTTGAATGGGCAAATTGGGGTAGGGGAAAACTCAATATACATATTTCCAAACATATGTGATGATATTCTAAAAATGAAGTAAGTTAAAAATATAGAACAAATAAGGATCTTCTACAAAATACCACAAATCAACAAAATTCCTAAGTCATTGGAAAATGATCCATGTAACTCAGTGTCTGTTGGGGTGCATGTCAGGGAACATGTGTTTGTGTATCTGTGTGTTGCATTTGTGAATAAAAATACCTAAAGACAATTTGACAGTATATAATGTATTTATTTTACCTGATGGTAAGTGAGCCTTTCTTTTTTTAGCTGTAAGAAGGAAATCAAGCATCACTTTATAGTTTTCTAGAGTCATTTTTCCTGTTGGTAATACTGTTCCTGAATTATACAGTGAGAACATATTAGGGTCACATGATCGGAAACTGCAAAGGGAAAAAAACTCATTAGAAACAAAATTGAATTCTGTCAAATACTAAATAAATAAATAAATGTTTTAATGAAATTGGATTTAGCACCAAGTTACCCTGATACAAACTTGAGTAAGTGAAAGTTACTGAGTCGTGTCCAACTCTTTGTGACCCCATGGACTGTACTCCACCAGGCTCCTCTGCCCATGGAACTCTCCAGGCAAGAATACTAACGTGGGTTGCCATTTCCTTTTCCAGAGGATCTTCCCAACCCAGGGATTGAACCCTGCGTCCCCTACATTGCAGGCAGACTGTGTGCCGTCTGAGCCTCGCAGTCACCGTTTAACTATCATGCTGCCAGGCAATGAGGCATGAATGGCCATGTGTGACTGGACAGCCAGAGAAGAAGAGTCCTCTGTGTCCAGAGGACAGTAAGGAAGCCCATCTGATCTGAGCTGTTTTCTCTATCAGAGCCTCAAAACTGGGTCACTTTGCTGAAAGTTCCCTCTGTCAAGAAATCTACTGCTACTGCTAAGTCACTTCAGTCATGTCCGACTCTGTGCAATTCCATATATGGCAGCCTACTAGGCTCCCCCATCCCTGGGATTCTCCAGGCAAGAGTACTGGAGTGGGGTGCCATTGCCTTCTCCCAAGAAATCTAAGTACTTCCTAAATGCTAACTTGGTCTAGTCCACATAAACCATAATTTTATTTTAACCAAAAATCTGGAGAGACAGAAACTGAGTTCAAGTTCCTTGTAGATTTCAAACTGTATATTTTATCACTGGATTACTGAAATAAATACCCTATTAATTCATATCCCTATCATCAGTCTCTCCTTCCTCCAATCAATCCAGTATTTTGCTATCAGAAAAATGTCTTATCATAACCCTGTTTAAAAAAAAAACTTAATAACCTCCCACAGTATATAAATTAAAATTCAGATTTATAGACAGTTAATTAAGACTGTCTATGTTCTGGTACCGACCTTCTCTTCTGATCATTCCTGACCACTCCTTTTCAGATGCCCTAGACTCTGGTGAAACCACTAGGGGCTCCTGTCCTGAGTTTCCTACCTGGGCTGTGACTCGTTCTTCCATCTTTCTGGAAAGCTTGTTTCCCTACCTGCACATTTTAAAATCTTGCCTGTCCATCAGGACCCAGGCCAAGTAGCTTCTCCCGTGAAACCTCTCTGGTAGTCTCACCCAGTAGATAGACTCCTTCCCACGTACAAAGACTTTATGCACACTTCACCTTTTACCTTTATTGACTATTATTTGTGAACATTTATGAGTCACTCTACCAGATTCCAACTTGTAGATCCTGTTCATCTCAGAATGCACCTCACGCCTACCTCAGTACCCTGTTTCTAGTAAGTGCTCGATGCGGGTTTGGTTTTGGTTTTGGCTGCGCTGGACTTCCCAGGTAGCTCAGCAGTAAAGAATCTGCCTGTCAAGCAGGAGATACGGGTTCAATTCTTGGATTGGGAAGATCCCCTGGAGAAGGAAATGGCAACCCACTCCAATATTCTGTGCCCACTCCAGTATTCTTGCCATGGACAGAAGAGCCTGGTGGGTTATGGTCCATGGAGTCACAAAGAGTCAGACACAACTTACCACTAAACCACCACTACATACAGTTTGTTGGATCTTAGTTCTCTGGCCGGGATCAAACCTGTGCCCTGTGCAGTGAACTCATACAGTACTAATAACCAGACTTCAGGAAATTCCCTCAACGAGTAGTTTCTTTAAATGAGAAACTCTAGTTACATAAAGTTACTCTGGTTACATGGTATTCTGTATTATGTATTTATCTTATATTTTTACCTCCCATTTTATCTCCTCTAACACTAACACTAAAATAAACAAGAACTGGAAAATATGTTTTGAATTAATGACAGAAAGTATAAATTATATAAGAAAGTATGATCTGTGTTTATGGAGGCTTAAAATATAGCTCTAATGAAAAAGAGATTTGCCTAAGGCCTACTAATATTTTGGTTACTATTCAGTTAGGGGGATCCTTGGTAGCTCAGTGGTAAAAGCAGCTGCCTGCAATGCAGAAGATGCAGGTTCGATCTATGGGTTGGGAAGATCTCCTGGATAAGTAAATGTCAACTCAGTCCAATATTCTTGCCTAGAAAATTCCATGGTCAGAGGAGTCTGACAGGCTATAGTCCATAGGGTAGCAAAGAATCAGACACAACTGAGAGAGTGAGCATGGAGAGATACAATGAATATTAAACTTCTCTTGGAAAATTCACTTTCTCCTCTCCCTGAAAGCTATATTGAATAACATATTTAAATCTATGCAAATTAGTACTTCATAAGTACTTATATCCAGCACTTGTTTAGGAAAGATTCTGAGACAAGAAATTTTTAAATATACCAAAGATCAGCAAAGATCAAAGCACTCTGTGAACCTCTTTAAGTTATTATCAGCATTGGAGCCCTGAACATACAAATACTATACATGTTTTTGAGACTAAAACAGTATTCATTGATAACATACTATACCTGACCATTATCGGTGAAGAACCATATTTTATCTTTGTACGTTCCCCTAGCTTTGTTAAAAGCAGGTTGAAGTGTGCGCTTGCCAGATACAGGTTCATCTGAGCTTTCCAGGGCATCTCCTAAGAAATATTTGATGGAACCTCTTCTTTTTAACATAACCTAATATTAAAGGATTCAAGTTTTCCACCAGGAATCGATGTGCTACTTTTCGAACATCAGCTCTCTTATTTCTGTAGAGGGAAAAGAAAGTTTTGCAATTACAAGAACTTTTAGACATTTTATAACAAAGAATGATTCCTGTTTGTACAAAATACAGCAAGAAATCACTTGACTGTCCTTATGCAAATACTTCTGGCTTATTTGTCATTTCCTTAGTGCTAAAAATGTGAACCAGGACAATGAGGAAGGCATGAGGGTAAACACTGAGGACAAGGACACTACAAACTGCCTTCTATTCTCTCTGCTGTCTGTGTCCTAGGCCCAAACCAAACAGCTTTTCTTTTCTGTCACCAAAAGGCCACTGAGATTAGACAACCAAATTATAAGGTAATGTTCACATTCATCAAATAACTTTGATATTAAACAAGAAAATCATTTCTCTGTTCTTTTCCTTAAGGAAAAGAAAAACAATGGAGCCAAAGTTTTCCTATCATTATCTAGACTACAGAGGAAATAAAACATCAGTCAACTCTACATGCAATAACTTCATATATCCATACAAAACACTAATATCTCAAGTTTTGGCTAATAGTTCAGGTTTTAAGGACAATACATATTCAATTTGTTTCAAATTATTTCTATCAAAATCTCAAAGTAGCCCATCTAATTTCATTGTTACATAATTGTTTCTATGGCATGACTTTATTTCTTCAAAATACTTAATCTTTTTTTTTAAAACAGTTGAAGATGTTGCTGCCTCATTCTACCTGATTTATACTGAAAAGGGGGGGAAAGATCTCAATTTGTAAGTTAAAGAATCTTGCTCACTTTAATAGATAACAAGTACGAATCTGAGTCAACACACACACACAGAAATAAAGGAAGAGAAATAGGGATGGATGGATGCAAGGAAGGAAGGAAGGAAGGAAGGCAGACCTTGCTGCAGTAGAAGGACAGATATTCTAGAGAATAAAGGAAGGAAGGAACTATTTTTGACATGCAGTGTTGATATTATCATCCAGTTATTCTGTATTTGTTGGTGACTGACTTCCTTTTAATCCAAGGTTTTTTTGAGCTTTTTGCTGTTGTTTGTTTATCTTTGGTTAGCTTCTCTGATAGTTCAGTTGGTAAAGAATCTGCCTACAATGCAGGAGACCCTGGTTTGATTCCTGGGTAAGGAAGACCTGCTGGAGAAGGGATAGGCTACCCACTCCGGTATTCTTGGGCTTTCCTTGAGCCTCAGCTGGTAAAGAATCTGTCTGCAACGTGGGAGACTTGGGTTCAGTCCCTGGGTTGGGAAGATTCCCTGGAGAAGGGAAAGGCTACCCACTCCAGTATTCTGGCCTGGAGAATTCCATGGACTACAGTCCATGGGGTCACAAAGAGTTGGACACGACTGAGTGACTTTCACTTCACTTCACTCGGTTGTCTTGGTAATGTTACGTGATTTCCAAACAGAAATGTTTTAAATACCTCAACCTTAAAAATTAAAACTACAATTTCCAAAATAAAAGTCAATCTTTTTCCTGTGTGAGATGGCTGTGAAAGTAAAGTCACTCAGTCGTGTCTGACTCTTTGTGACCCCATGGACTGTAGCCCGGCAGGCTCCTCCATCCATGGGATGTTCCGGGCAAGAATACTGGAGTGGGTTGCCATTTCCTTTTCCAGGGGATCTTTCCATGTGAGATGGTTAAGTCACCTCAAGAGGCCAAGGAAAGTAACCAAACCAGAGGAATCTTCCCTGCTAGAGAGGGTGGGATGGTGCAAGGAGATAGCTCTCGCTTTTGCATTAGGATTATTTTGAGCTGGAGGTAAATGAGAATCAATAGATCCAGAAGGATGCCTTCTTGGACATGCCCTTATCTGAGGGAAAATAGAAACTTCTGAAAAATATGAAGAATGCCATAAAACTCCTCTTCTGGGCCATGAAGAGGGAAAAACAGCACCTAGATGGACCTGCCCAAACAAGTCTTACTCCCTTAGTTTCTCTCACATTTCTCCCACAGTTTGCTGCCCTTGAGAGCCTATAGCCCTGGTCACTCCACTGTAAGTCCACTGTCCTTTTAAAGATGCCCTATAAGCCCAAATCCTAACCATCCCTTTGAGTTACTCATCACTGAGTTCTCCCATGCACAAGCAAATGTTAATAAGCTCCCGATTTTTTCCTCTTGTTCATCACTCTTCTGTTAGTCTAATTTTACCAAGTTCCAGCTGGAGAACTTAGGAGGGTAGAAGGAAAAGTCATTTTTTTTCTTGCCTTAAGTCTCAGTGAAGCTGTTTTAAAAAAGGAACTGGGAAGTAATAAGTGTAAAAGCAAAAATTAAGGGAAAGGAAGATAAACACAATAAAGAGGACTGACAAAGACAAAATTTGGCTCTTTGAAAAAATAGAGGGAGAAAAGACAAACCTCTGGCAAGATAAATCACAAAAATATGAGAAGACAAAAATTAATGAAGTTAGGAATGAAACACAGTGTGTAACTGTAGATATAGCAGAGATTCAAAGGATAACATGAAAACATAACAACACTTTATGAATAACTGAAAATTTGGTAAAATGGATAATTTCCTAAAAAATAAAATTCATCAAAAAGAACTCAAAAAAATATCACAGACTCAAATTGGCTATTCATCTTAAAGAAGCTGAATCAGTAGGTAAAAAAATGAATGTATGTGGACAGACCTAGAATGCTATAATAAAATACATATATTTGGTCTTTGTCTTTTATTTCAGGTATAGAGCTCCTAAAACTTGGGAGTTTCCTGAGTGACAGGAGTCTCCTGTTATTCATGATGAACTCCTTTGGAATACACCCGAGTCTAGTAAGGTGACTCAGGGTTGAGCTGTTAGAGAGCCTCAGGGTAGAGGTTGGTCACCAGAAAAATCAAACACATGATGAGTAAGTGGAACTTTCAGTCTCAACCCCCAGTCTCTGGAGAGAGTAACTGCAGACTAGGTTTTTTAAAAAACCTAGTAACAATGAAGTTCAGAGGGCCCCCAAGTTGTGATGCATCCACGTGCTGGAAGAGTGACACATCATAACTCCGCAGAGACAAAAGCTCCTGTGCTCAGGACCCTTCCAGACATCATCTTATGCACTCCTTCATCTGGCTGATCATTTGCATCCATTATAAACCAGTAAACATAAGTAAAATATTTTCCTGAATTCTGTGAGCCATTCTAGCAAATTACTGACCTGAATGAGGGGAAGAGGAGTTATAGGAACCCCCTAGTTGGAACAGACTCAACAGAAATGTGTGCAGCCTGGCCATCCTATCTGTGGCCGGCACCACAAGTGGGGCAGGGTCCTTTAACTTGTGGGACTAAGGCTGTTTCCAGGTAGACAGAACTGAGTTGAACTTTTTTGCTATAGCTCTACAAGGTGTCACCACTAGGAGAAAACTAGGTGAAGGGTGTGTGGGGGCCTCTCAGTTCTGTCAGTTGGAGTCAGAGAATTGGTTGGTTTTGTATCTTTGGATATAGGCTATCTTTAGGGGCAGTTTCCAATTTTCTTTATTGATGGTTGTTCTGCAGTTGCGATTTTGGTATGCTCAAATGAGGTGAGCCCAAGGTCCTTCTTCTCCACTCTCTTGTCCCAACTCCCTGAGAAGTGGTTGGTTTTCGAAGACACCACATTGGAGTCAAAGGTATGAGACAAAGACCCTGCACAGAGTTTAACATTTACATATTAATGTAATTTGACTGCACAGATTAAAAGAGAAAAAAAATCTCCGTGGAGAAATATTCAGCAAAACTGAACACAATTCAGAAGAAAATTTTTAGAAAACAGGAAGTCAAAGACAATTTCCTAACTTTGATACATATGACAACTTGATAAATGACAAAAATGAAAGAATAGACTACTCAATTAAAAGAGTTACTCAATTGGATATAATGAAACTTTTAAAAAAAGAGAGAGAGACTCTTCCTCTCACCATTCACGAAAACTGATTCGAGTTGGATGAAATTCTCAATTGAAAAATCAAATATTTACATTGAAAAAGAAAATATTTTACTCAGAAAAAATTTCAAAAATAATAAAAGGAAATGCTGATACCTTTGATCCCATTAACAATTACAACTTTTTATTTAAAAAAGAAGACCTTTAAAATGCAAATGGATAAATGACATCTGGGAAAAGCATTGGTATCCAAACCTTTAAAAATGAATGGGAAAACATAAGTTGCAAATGAGCAAAGGATCTAAACAGCAGTCTTGAGAACAGAAAAACCCTAGGGTTTAAACAAATATGAGAAGCTGCCTAAATTCATTCATAATCAAAGAAATAAAAATTCACAGCTCACAGGTCCACAAAAATTTGAAAATTTGATACTAATATTAAGTATCAGGGAAGATGCTGAATATTGGAAACTTGACATACCACTAAATAAAAATTCACAGCTCACAGGTCCACAAAAATTTGAAAATTTGATACTAATATTAAGTATCAGGGAAGATGCTGAATATTGGAAACTTGACATACCACTGATGAAAATTTTAAAGCAATTTAGCAATATCTAGAAATGTTAAACTGTTCATATCTTGGAAACCTCACTATGTATTTACCTCAGAAACTTTCAAATGTGCATGTGGAGATGCATACAAGAATGTCCTTTGTAGCACTGTTTACATAGTGGAAATGTGGACTGGACTTATGTATAATCAACATGAAAAAAATCTCACAAACATAATATTGAGGAATAAGAGCATATTGACAAAACAAATTATAAAAAATAACACTATATGTTCTTTAGGGGCATACACATATATATAATTGAAGAATAAAGCCACTCATAAGCATGATAAATGCCAGGTTTCGGATACTATTACTACTAGGATAGAGGGGGGACAGAAATGCATTCCAAATGTTTTATATGGCACATTGCATATTGAGTACATGTTCATTTTTTATATTATTTTCTATATTCACCTAAATTATACCATAATTTAGATAAAGAAAATGAAGGAATAATCAAACAGATTGTGAGGCAAATGCAAACAAAAAGAAAGTGAGAGTGGTTTCATCAATATTTATATGCTGAACATTATGATCAAAATCAACTAAGCAAGTAAAGGAAGACATTACATAATGAAAGTAAACGATATAAAGAATCAAAAATGTGTACTCATAACAATAAAAGCTAAACATACCACAGTACATATTATGAAGGTGAAAGTCGCTCAGTTGTGTCCCACTCTGCAACCCCAAGGCATGGAATTCTCCAGGCCAGAATACTGGAGTGGGTAGCCTTTCCCTTCTCCAAGGGATCTTCCCAACCCAGGGATCGAACCCAGGTCTCCTGCATTGCAGGGGGATTCTTTACTAGCTGAGCCACAAGGGAAGCCCAATAAGTATTATAGTTTTAGTTTTATAAACAAGAACACCATCTGCCAATAGTTAGAAGTAATTTACCAGTTTGACATCCTGGCCACTCTTAATCTAATTTGCTGCAGCCACCACTCTACCCCAGGACAGTTACTCTCTAGTATATCATCCTGTTCACTTATTCTATAAAATTCATCAAAATTTTAAATTTTCTTACTTATTTGTATGTTTATTTATTTTCTGTTTCTTTTATTAGTATGTAAGCTCACTGATGGCAGAGATCCTATCTGTTGTGTCTACCAGTGTATCCCTGGTGCCTAAAATAATGTGCAACACATGTAACCCTCAAGTGAACATTTAATTAATTAATCAATCAATACCTTTCATGCTCCGGTATTTCAGAAATAAAGGGATTTTTATTCAAAAATTCTCTTAGAGTTTCCTTTCTTTTAGCCTTTTTTTTTGGTTTCACTTCTGTAGTCTTAACACAGGAGATAACAAAAATGTTACAAATTAAAATGTGAACACAAATATTAGCACAACATAATTTACTT
>SJYC01032492.1:0-17633 GCA_006408675.1 Madoqua kirkii | reverse complement strand
GATTTATAAGCATTATTAATAGAATCACCAATGTGAAAAGGTAGCATTAAAAATAAGTAACAAAGAGATTACTTTTAAATGTTCCCAAGACAAATAATTAAAATTTTAAAGAGAAAAAACTCTAAAGTTTAATCTAAATTCCTACACCAAAATAAATTCTATATGGATTAAAACACTAAATCTAAACTGTGAAACTAAAAAATTGGAAGAAAATATTGCTGCATATTTGTCTGTTGAAGTAGGAAAAGTTTCTGCATGCAAAATATGTCAAACATACAAATACAAAAAGAAAATAGATATTACCAACAAAGTAGAAATCAAGCACTTACTCTGCCCCTCCTCTATATTTCTTGACTTGAAGAACATCCTAGAACATCTGCCCAGCTTTAAATATTGAAATCATTACCTTTGACTTGAACTCACTGACATTGTTCAGTGTCCAGACTCACATCTTTTGTTGTACCGCTGGGCTCAAACACTTACTCTGTTTCCCTATTTCAGATTATCTGTTCTTCTTCAGCTGGACCTCCATGGTCAGCACTCCAAACTTTAGTGCACACTGAAAGTGGCTTCTGATTTTCTTTGGTATCAAGAATATTATTTACAGCTTCCAAGGTTCTCATTTTGGCTATTTTTTATTTAATTTGGTGGGACTTTCTAATTCTGCCCAGCTCTCTTATTACAATGGCCTGCTTTCATGTAACAAAAGTAATTTCCTCTTTCATCTTTTGAAAATACAAAGCACATGTATTTCAAGCTTTTGTTCTAATAAATGAAGTGCCTATTTTAGGAAGAATATTTTCCTGTAGGTTTTTATGAGAATGTTCCTCTTTGACATTTTTAAAGTAGATCTTGTGTTACTGATGTTTTTCCTACAATGAGATAAATTAGACCTATGTCCAGTTTTAAAATCAAAACCCAACTATTGGAAGAAAAGCTAAATTCATTTGGCATCTCTCATAACTAGTTGGCACAAAACACAATTTTCCTTTGGGACAGAGAGAGCCATTTGGGCTTCATGAATATAAGGGTTAACTTTAAAGTTTTACTACTTCTATTTGAGGAACTCCATTCACATATACATATAGGAGCCCCAAGGAATGACTGCTTGCTATCGTAGAGAATTAGAAAAGCATAGTAGTACATGGCCAAAACCAGACTTCAAACCACACCATACACAAAAATAAACTCGAAACAGATTAAAGACTTAAAGGGAAGAACCTGAAACCATAAAACTCCTAGAAGAAAACATAGGCAGTTGCTCTTTGACATGAATTTTAGCAATATATTTGAGGGATATGTCTCCTTAGGCAAGGGAAACAAAAGCAAAAGTAAGCAATCATTTTAACCTGTTAAAATAAGTTGTAGACACCTTAAAGAAAAAAAAAAAAGCATAAGTAAACAAATGGGACTACATCAAAGAGAGGAGGGAGGGGAATTACTAAAGATAGCCCAAAGGCACAAACTTCCAGTTACAAGGTAAAGAACAACTAGGGATGTAATGTACAACATGATAAAGATAACTAACATGCATGCTACTTGTTACAAATAAAAATTTTTAAGAGGGTAAATCTTAAGAATTCTAACCAGAAGGAAGAAAAAAAATTTTTTTCTCCTTTTCTAATGCTGCGTTTATATGAGATGATGCATGTTCACCAAACCCACTCTGGTAATCATTTCATGATGTACATAAGCCAAATCATTATATCGTGCACCTTAAAATTTATATAGTGCTGCATGTCAATCATATCTCAATTAAACTGAATGAAAAAATTAAGTAAATAACTGGACCCCAAAGTTTGTGTGAGAGGTGCTTATGGCCTAGAAATTCAATCATCCAACATGTCTCAATAGCAAAATTTATCTCCTACTAGAAATATGAACATGCTCTATTATTCTTTAGTTCAGGTGCACAAACATTTTTGTGTGTATTTATTTTTTTACCCAGACACAGATACTCACTACCTTCTAGAGCCTGTTTTAACTGCATAGACTCCACTCTCTTTTTCATCTATCTTATATATCTTTAGAGCTTCCCTGATGGCTCAGATAGTAAAAGATCTACCGGGACCTGGGATGGACCTGGGTTCCATCCCTGGGTCAAGAAGATCCCTGGGAGAAGAAAATGGCAACCTACTCCAGTATTCTTGCCTGGAGAATTCTATAAATGAAGGAGCTTGGTGGGCTACAGTCCAGGGGGTCACAAAGAGTCAGACACAACAGAGCAACTAACTCATTTTCACATCATATATCTTTAAGGAACAAGTCTACTCATTTTTTAAGTTGTTAATGCTAATAAATATTACAGTACCTTTTCAAGAAGTCACAGACAGGATTTGTTATCTCCAACATAGGTTGAAATTTTTCATCATGCATACATTTTTGCATAACTTGTGTAAAGAATTCCAGGAATCTAGGTCTCTGCTTAAATTTCATAACTGTGAAAACACGGAAATTCATGTATAATCACCAATACACTTGGTTAATGGCATTGAAAAGATACTATTGCTGTTAGTCATTTTGTTCTAACAGGCAAGATTATTAACCTGTTTTTTTTTTTGGTGTAGGGTGGGGGGGCATGCCATGCAGCATATGGAATCTTAGTTCCTCAACAAAGAATTAAATCCATGGTCCCTGCATTGGAAGCATGGAGTTTTAACCACCGGACTGCCAGAGGGTCCTTTAATTTCTTTCTAGATCTCTTACTTTTTAAAAATGTATAGGAGTAAATGTGGTGAGACTATTGTTTTCCTATGATCAAACATTCCTTTATAGTCTAAATTTATTTTCCAAATATCTTGGTGTTTGAAAGATTTCCTAAAAGTTCCCTAACATACGATTGAGTTCAGTTAAGTCGCTCAGTCGTGTCCAACACTTTGAGACCCCATGAATTGCAGCATGTCAGGCCTCCCTGTCCATCACCAACTCCCGGAATACACTCAGACTCACGTCCATTGAGTCAGTGATGCCATCCAGCCATGTCATCCTCGGTTGTCCCCTTCTCCTGCTGCCCCCAATCCCTCCCAGCATCAGAGTCTTTTCCAATGAGTCAACTCTTCTCATGAGGTGGCCAAAGTACTGAAGTTTCAGCTTCAGCATTATTCCCTCCAAAGAAATCCCAGGACTGATCTCCTTCAGAATGGACTGATTGGATCTCCTTGCAATCCAAGGGACTCTCAAGAGTCTTCTCCAACACCACAGTTCAAAAGAATCAATTTTTCAGTGCTCAGCTTTCTTCACAGTCTAACTCTCACAACCATACATGACCACTGGAAAAACCATAGCCTTGACTAGACGGACTTTAGTCAGCAAAGTAATGTCTCTGCTTTTGAATATGCCATCTAGGTTGGTCATAACTTTTCTTCCAAGGAGTAAGCGTCTTTTAATTTCATGGCTGCAGTCACCATATGCAGAGATTTTAGAGCCCAAAAAAATAAAGTCTGACACTGTTTCCCCATCTATTTGCCATGAAGTAATGGGACTAGATGCCATGATCTTCATTTTCTGAATGTTGAGCTTTAAGCCAACTTTTTCACTCTCCACTTTCAATTTCATCAAGAGCCTCTTTAGTTTCTCTTCACTTTCTGCCATAAGGGTGGTGTCATCTGCATATCTGAGGTTACTGATATTTCTCCCAGCAATCTTGATTCCAGCAAATTTGGAAAACTCAGCAGTGGCCACACGACTGGAAAAGGTCAGTTTTCATTCCAATCTCAAAGAAAGGAAATGCCAAAGAATGCTCAAACTACCGCACAATTGCACTCATCTCACACACTAGTAAAGTAATGCTCAAAATTCTCCAAGCCAGGCTTCAGCAATACATGAACCATGAACTCCCAGATGTTCAAGCTGGTTTTAGAAAAGGCAGAGGAACCAGAGATCAAATTGCCAACATCCGCTGGATCAAGAAAAAAAGCAAGAGTTCCAGAAAAACATCTATTTCTGCTTTATCGACTATGCCAAAGCCTTTGAATGTGTAGCTCAGAATAAACTGTGGAAAATTCTGAAAGAGATGGGAATACCAGACCACCTGACCTGCCTCTTGAGAAATCTATTTGCAGGTCAGGAAGTAACAGTTAGAACTGGACATGGAACAACAGACTAGTTCCAAATAGGAAAAGGAGTACATCAAGGCTATATATTGTCATCCTGCGTATTTAACTTCTATGTAGAGTATATCACAAGAAACATACTACTGGTGGGGGTAAATATACTGTTGATAAGTGCCAGAATAACTAGTCATCCTAATTTTTATTACATTTCACTCTGAGATAAACAATAGTGTTGCTATTTCTTTACAGTTGAGCTTAAAAATCAGTAACACATTTTTCAGTTCCTAGTTCTTGTAAGCTTCATAACAACACAACATCAATTACTGCCAAAATAAGTCAACATAAAGGTTCTGCATTTCCAGATTTTAAATCAGATACCTATTTTGGTCTCTTTCCTTACCTGACAATCAAGCGTCTGCTTTATTCTGAATGGATAAGAGCCTGAAATCTTCTGCCAGCAACAGAATTCACAGAATAAAATATCTTTAGCAAAAAGGTGAGCAAGCAACATATGTATGACAAGGTAACCTACCTTCTTTCACAGCACCTTTGACCGACCAGTTTAAAACTATAGGGTAAAGAAACATGGGATCTTCTGCTCCTGAGAGTTCAGTTGTAACATCTAAGGTTAAAAAGAATTAGTAAGTTGTTGGTTCTGTTTAATATCAATAACCAAAAATGAAAATCCTTTGGTGGAGGGTGAAAAATAGAAAAATATCCAAGTAAACATTTTAGACATCCTAAGTTCTTGTCTTAAAATATAAATTACATATTTTTGAGATTTAAGAGATTCAATAATTATTTTCCTTTCATTTTTTTCCCCTAAAGGCCAAGGAGTCTATTACCAAATAGAGGAAGAATTTCTAAAGCATGAGTCTTTATTACTCAACAGCTATTGTCTATCAACATATATCAGACACAGAAACCAGATTCTCAGTTTGATACTTTTTCTCCAGCTGTACAGCATGTGGGATGCAGGATCTTAGTTCCCTGACCAAGCATTGAACCCACCGCCCTGCATTGGAAGCATGGAATCTTAACCACTGGGCCACCAGGGAAGTCCCAAGTCTGACACGTCTTAGTTATGAGAACTTGGGAAGTTACTTACCTTCTCTGTGCCTCCCTTTCCTTATCTTTAAAATGAAATAATAATAGTACCTTTTTCATTTAGCTGTTATATAAAGACTATATAAGTTTTAATATGAATAAAACACTTAAAATAGTTCTTGGCACATAGAGAGGACTGTATAAAACTGTTATTTTTATTATTGTTTTGTTACTAAATCTGTTGTTTAGCTAGTAACTTTACATTGTGCTCCATAGTGTAATGTGGAGGGGGTGATAATATGAAAATAAGTAATTCACATTTCCAGAACCCTTTCTATAATTTAAGAAATTATAATTTTTATATGTAACCAGACAATTACAGCTTTCCCAAAACTAGGTTTATAGGTTATGTGAATAATAGAGCATTGGGTTCACTTCATAAGTTCAGTTGGAAACAGAGACATGGAGTATGTTTAAATAAAGTGAGAGGTTCAAGTCAGGGAATTCTGAAACAGTGCAACTACCTCTATATAACCAAGGCGCAGATAAGACAGGGGAGACGGGGACACAGAATTCTGCAAGGGTAGTGACTTCCCAAAAACCAAGGGGCCAAAAGTGCAGCCTTCTAATGAGAGAAACTTAGGAACTCTTTTGTTCTTCTAGAAGGTCTGAAGTCCTGCTTCTTAAAAATGTGAGAATAGTTGTCATCACCAGAAATTAAATCAATCTCTTAATCAGATTTCCAAGATGCAAACTCCAAAACTCCAATCATCGTGTCAGCATTTTAGTCTATTACTAAATTACGATACAGCACAACAACCTAAAATCAGTGTTTCACTTGAGTGTTTCACATGGTTCAAATCACTCGTATATTAACACTACTCATACTATCCCTTTATTTCTCAGTTACATTTCTGCCTTTAGAACAGTAATTCTCAATGTCTGTCTCTTATACACATCTAGATGTGTATAAGAGACAGGTACTGAAGTTTCAGCTTCAGCATCATTCCTTCCATTTAGTCATGTCCAACTCTGTGATGTTACAGACTGTAGCCTACCAGGCAGATTCCTCTGTCCATGGGATTCTCCAGGCAAAAATACTGGAATGGTTACTATTTCCTCTTCCAGGGGATCTTTCTGACCCACGGATCAAATCCAAATCTCTTACGTCTAACCTGCATTGGCAGTCAGGTTTTTTTACCACTAGCACCACCTGGGAACTTTACATAGGTGGAATGACAATCTGTATTCATCTATGACTTGCTTTGTTTCAGTCATGCAGTTGTAAGGTCATCCATGTTTGCATGTGCAGCTCTAGATGAGTAATTTTGATAATTAATGGTATAACTGGACAAAGGCCAGAGATGCAGTTTTACATCCACAATGCCTAAAACAGTCCCCCCCAGCAAAGAATTATCTGGCCCAAACTGGCAATATTGTTGAGGCTGAGAAACTCTGCTTTAGAATGAGAAGCTTTAAGCTCAAATCCAAGCCAACTATGTAATCCTAAATAAACCGCTTAATCTTTATGAGCTACATCTGTAAAAATCAGGTTAGCAATCCCTTATTAACAGAGTATTGTTAGGATTAAGGGCATAATGTAAAAGCACTGCACAAACCTTAAAGGGCTTACCAAATGCTAATCTCATTCTAATCCTTTTAACAAAATATTTTCTTATTTAAAAAAAAAAACAAAATGCTAAACAGAAGTGTACAGAAAGAAAAATATTTGATTACTTTGCTTTGTCAGTTTGAGTAGATGTGTCTCCAACAAAACCAGCTGTTCATTTATTTTTTCAGGTACTAATACCTGCTGTGGCTTCTTATTCTTGCAAGACTTCTTGGAAGAACCCTAGAAACATTGGTTAAATGTCAGAACATATTTCAACATGTTTCAAGAACTATAACTTTCAAATAACATTCTTTAAATTATGTTCATACTTCATACTTGGTAGACCAAGTTATGAATCTACATGGCTAAATGTACTAATAATTAATTAATAGCAACCCATTGTAGTCTAACTAAATGCCAGACACAATACGAAGTGTTTTATGGAAGTTGACCAAAATAGTTCTTCTCTTCCTTTCCCCTTCTTCCCAGTAACTTCTACTCCCCTAAACAGCCCCTTCCCCGCTACACACAGCTTTTTGAGAGCACCTGAAGATATAGCTCTCAAAACCCTCAAAAGAAAATGCTTTCAGAAATGTATCCTTTTCTTTCCTTTTCTTTTTTTCCTTTTTTTTTTCTTGCCCCAGAGGGAGCTTCCTTAAAACTAAGCTAATTGCTTTTGCTACTTTGCCTTTCATTGAATGTAACATGATCAGTAATTAGTGGATTAAGAATTGGTGGGTCTGCATTCAAGCTCCCCACCATGTTTTCATCTGTCTGAGCCTGAGAACTGACTGGTTCATGTCTCCCACTCTCTGAAAAAATAGACCTCCCAAGGTCTTTTGGCTTTGAGGGACCCCAGATGCTTATAATGATTCCTGACTTCTATAAACTAGATACTAGATTCTTAATCCCCACAGTCTTACTCTGAAAGAAAGTATCACAACCTGCTCCTGGACTAAAGGCTCCAAGGAACGAGGGATGAGGTCCTGTCCTGCCATGATGTGAAGGGGCAGGGCCCTGAGTCAATGCCTCAGTGACATGAAGGGGCTGGCTGATGGACTCAGAGTGGACAACACTTGGTGAAGAAAAATTCCTCAAGTCACTTTCAGCTTAATCAAAACTTTCTCTAAAATCCCCACACACACCCAAAAAGTATTATGGCTAAAAATATGCATCCAGGGAAACCATGGGATTTTTCTTGAGCTTTTTCCACATATAATAGAGATAGAGCTATGCCAATTGAAACAGGCTTAGGGGTCATAGTCTCAACCCCAATCCTGATCACAAAAGAGGCTGCAAGTGTTCCCAGTATACCTCAGAAACCGGACAAACTAAACAATGTTTCAAAATATGTCTGTCTACAAAATCATTTAACCACATAGTTTCAAGAAAAGGCAATAAAGATCTAGTAAGACCCATGCTTGGAGGTAACATGGGTCTTTCTTAAAAGTTATCTCAAACGTTAGAAGCCTCATAAAGAAGACAATGTAGGTGTCACAAGAAGTTCAGGAAATCTACCTGGGGCAGAGCAAAAAACTCTGACATATTTACTACACTCAGTGACCCACTGAAAATAATAAAAATCTTCAGTCTGGGAGAGACCTTTGAGGGCTTTCAGTCTAATGTCCAACTGGGTATAGGAAGCTCTCTATCAACACCTAACTGATTATCAATACTAGAAACAGGGGGCTATTCAATATTCTAGCATAGAGACCTTTTCATTTTCTGGATAGTAATTAAAACTGAAAGAAAAGGAAGGGGAAAAGCTCTTCACTATATATTCATCTTCTTTTATGTAAATATGACAAACTAAAAACTGATCAATTATCTAACATATTCACTACATGACCTCTCATAAAATTCAAATAATGTATGTTTAAAGATGAGACACAAACAATTACCTCTTCTTGCATTTCCTCTAGGTCTGTAGTACCAAACAGAGATTTGCAACCTGATGAGATGTCCAACACCTTTTTTCCATAATTTATAATCATTACTGCCAGGTCATATTCCTTCCATGAACGCAGGATCTAATTAAAAATATTAATTATCTCTGTTGGAAATTCACATCTATTTTCAAGTGCCATGTAACATCTTCTGGAAATTTGTAAGTTTCATGTTTTGGATGTAATGCCCCTGTTTTTGCTATGTAAGCATATTCTCTAGAATTCAAACTGTATGATTTTAGTATTTTAAATAAAGGACCAAAAACAAACAAACAAATGAAAAATCAGGAATCTTATCAGTAATGAATTCTTGTTATCTCTGGGGCTTCCCTGGTGGCTCAGATGGTAAAGAATTCACCTGCAATGTGGCAGACCTGGATTCGATCCCTGGGTTGGGAAGATCCCCTGGAGGAGGGCATGGCAACCCACTCCAGTATTCTTGCCTGGAGAATCCCCACGGACAGAGGAGCCTGAGGGGCTACAGTCCATGCAGTCACAAAGAGTCAGACACAGCTGAGTGACTAAGCACAGCACAGCACAGCTGGGACATACATCTTTTGGTATAGTAAGCTATCAAAAAACATTTCCACTTAAAAGAGCCACGCTAAAACAAAATCGTTCTTAACCACCACTTCTTGTCTTGGGTTGTCTTCTTTATGAAATGGTACAATTACTGACCTCATGACATCTTGGGGAACATTTTTAGCTGTGAATGATACACATGACATTCATGTTGAACTAGGTTGGAGATCAGCTGGTTGGGCAGATTCTCCATGAGCCCTGGGAAGTACACACTGTACTCAGAAGAGAAGGAGCTACTCTGCCAGCCAGTCTCATCCACATTCCTGGCCACAAACTGTTATCTGTTATCTGGCCTCCTCCAGTCTGGTCCTTACCTCCCTCTCCAGCGTCACCTTCCAGTATTCATTTCCTTGTGTTGTACCTTCAGCTTACAAAATATTGAATCAAGTATCAATCCTGATACTCACCATGGTGTCAGGACTTCATGCCTTCCTACAGTGGAGGTTTTTCCCAGAACAGCTTTTCCTCCTTATTCATACAGCTTTACCTGGTCATTAAAACCTGGGCTCTAACATTAACCCAGAAAGCTTCCCTGGCCTACAATCTGATTTGCATAGACCCTGCTCTAGCAAGAGACCACACAAGGGGACACATTCACCATGAACCCCCAGGGAAACTCTCTTAGGGTATAAATAAGTTTGTATGAACTTACCTGTAGATGTATTCTGTTAGGTTGAATAGGTTAGTATTTAAGATAACTGGATTCTTTACCACTGGTGGTCAGTGGTAAAGAAACTTCCTGACAAGCAGGAGACATGGGTTCAATCCCTGGGTCAGGAAGATCCCCTGGAGAAGGAAATGGCAACCCACTCCAGTATTCTTGCCTGGGAAATCCCATGGACAGAGGAACCTGGTGGACTACAGTCCATGGAGTCAAGAAAGAGTCGGACACAACTTAGCGATTAAATAATAACAATTTAAGATAGGTAACAACTGTGACTTTCCAGGAAGTGAAGGATATATAAGTGGCTGAAAAGCAGTGAGTGGCTGCTTATATGATAAGACCTACCTAACGCAAGTGCTAAGAACTGGAACTATTTCTGTAAGACCAGGGCAGTGGTGTTCAACTAATGCTGACTATGGGACAGAATGTGGGAAGGAAAACAGTGAAACAAACTTGACAAAGGCAGTAGGGGTTTAGGCCAAGTATGCCTTGAATACCAAGTAAAACAGTCCAATCATCGTAAAATTGATATGAGAGGGAATGAGTTTTGTTATTAGAAAAGAGAAATAAGCTAACATTTGCACCTCATTCACCTTTGCTTTCCAACCTATTTGGTTTATAGACAATTGTGCAATCTTTCCCTTTGTTTTAATATGCCAGTGGAAAATACTAAATGAGAATGATTTTTTTTCCAACGAAAAGAAAAAGAAAACCAGTGCTATTTAACATACCAAATGACAAGCAGAAATTTTTTAAATGTGCCAGATGTTTGACATAATAAATTTTTTTAACAACTCAAAAATAATGAAACACAAGATGACTTATCTCAGAAGTGGCACTTTATTTAGAATTCTGATAACTTTTAGAAAAAAATACTGCTCCTTAAAGAAGAAAGACTGAACCATCTGGAAAGATTACCAATCTTTAAAACATAACAGAGAAAAGAAACAGGGTCATTTGACTAATTGGGCTTTATATGTCCTAAGAGAAAATCTGTAGAAAATATATATTTATATCAAATGAATACCTCATATCTGGGATTGAGTAGTCAGGTTTCTTGGTCTATTGATCAGGCTGGAAGAAACTTATGAAATGGTGATTCTCCCAGCCTATCAGTTTGTGAAAAAATCAGCTCTAGTATCAAAATTCCGACATTAATATTGAGTTGGCCAAAAGGTTCATTTGGGTTTCAAATGCTCTTCCAGGAAACTAAAACTTTTGGCCAAGCCAATATATCAGACAGTTCAGTCACTCATTTGTGTCTGACTCTGTGACCCCATTTACCGCAGCATGCCAGGCCTATAGCACGAACTCTGGGAGCTTGCTCAAACTCATGTCCATCAAGTGAGTGATGCCATCCAGCAATTTCATCCTCTGTTGTCTCCTTTTACTCCTGTCTTCAATCTTGCCCAGAGTCTTTTCCAATAAGTCAGCTCTTCGCATCAGGTGGCCAAAGTGTTGGGAGTTTCAGCTTCAGCATCAGTCCTTCCAATGAATATTCAGGACTGATTTCTTTTAGGATGGACTAGTTGGATCTCCTTGTAGTCCAAGAGATTCTCAAGAGTCTTCTCCAACACCACAGTTCAAAAGCATCAATTCTTTGGTGCTCAGCTTTCCTTATGGTCCAAATCCCACATCCATATATGTCCAACTCCCACATCCATATATGACTACTGGAAAGACCATAGCTTTGACTAGACGGACCTTTGTCGGTGAAGTCATGTCTCTGCTTTTTAATATACTGTCTAGGTTTGTCAGAGCTTTTCTTCCAAGGAGCAAGTGTCTTCTAATTTCATGGCAGCAGTCACCATCTGGAGTGATTTTGGAGCCCCGCAAAATAAAGTCTGTCACTGTTTTCATTGTTTCCCCATCTATTTGCCATGAAGTGATGGAACCAGATGGATGCCATGATATTAGTTTTTTAAATGTTGAGTTTTAAGCCAGCTTTTTCACTCTCCTCTCTCACTTTCAAGAGGCTCTTTAGTTCCTCTTCACTTTCTGCAATAAGAGTGGTGTCATCTGCATATCTAAGGTTATTGATATTTCTCCCAGCAGTCTTGATTTCAGCTTGTGCTTCATCCAATCCAACATTTTTCATGATGTACTCTGCATAGAAGTTAAATAAGCAGGGTGACAATATACAGCCTTGACATACTCCTTTCCTGATTTGGAACCAGTCAGTTGTTCTACGTCTAGTCCTATATGTAGGTCCTTTTGACCTACATATAGATTTCTCAGGAGGCAGGTAAGGTAGTCTGGTTTTACCATATCTTTAAGAATTTTCCAGCCTTTGTTGTGATCCACATAGTCAAAGGCTTTAGTGTAGTCAATAAAGCAGAAGTAGATCTCTAGCTTTTATGATCCAACGGATGTTGGCAATTTGATCTCTGGTTCCTCTGCCTTTTCTAAATCCAGCTTGAATATCTGGAAGTTTATGGTTCATGTACTGTTGAAGCCTGGCTTGGAGAATTTATTATATAATTCCCACATCTGTGGATATCTTGTAAGCCCCAAAATTCAATACATTCAAAACTTATTATCTTTTCCCCCTTTCTCACTCAGGGTTCAACAAACTGCATTCAACCAACTGTCCAGAAATCTGGGTTATCGGGGACTCTTCCCTCTCCCTCCCTAATCCCCCTCTATTCAATTCCATCTGATAAACACTTCTTGAAACATTTTCAATTCTATCTCCCAGTTTTCCACACTAGCTTCATTTATCATCTCTTGCCCTCTAACTCATTTCCTGCCTCAGGTCTTATTCTCCTCTATGATTAGCTGTTGCACAACCAGAATAATTTCTTTTTTCTAAATGCAAATTTCATTACAGCATTCCCAGGCTTGAAACCCTCTGATGGCTCCTCTCTGACCTCATTAGATGGCCATTCATCATCTGGTACTGGTTTACTGTTCCACTTTTTAAGCTGACCAAAATATTCAATCATATCCTCCATAATTAAAAATCAGTCTGATTCTTCTTTTCCCAAACTGAGAAATTATTTCCTATTTTCATATTGATTACTATCTGAGGCAATCAATGTTAATAATCCTGCATATGTTATAGTTTTCAAAAAATACTTGCCTTGAAGTTTATTTATAGTGTCTTGCCATAAACAATTATTTTTTACTTATCATGTAATCTATTCATCTACTTTTTCTGGTACCTTCTGAATTTTGTGCCCTGTTGTAGAAGGTCTCCCATGATTTCAAGACAACCAAATACCCTCAAATCCATCTGGACTTCATTTTGTTTATGGTATGAGAAAGGACTCTGGCTTTGTTTATTCTCAAATGAACAGTCAGTAATATCGGCACCTTTTATTAATAAATTTTCATTTTCTCAATGAACCTAAATGCCACCTTTGTCTTATACTAAGTCCTTCCTATAGACCCAGGGCCAGTTTTTCCTAGAATCTCTATTCTATTCCACTGATCTATTTGCCCATTACTCTGTTAAGACCATTTTTCACTGGAGTGAACTTTTGGTAAATTTTAATACCTACTGAGAACTTCTAAATAATTCTAATCAGTTTCAAGGAAACATCAGGATTCTGATTAAAGCTGCATTGCATGTAAACATTATTTTAGGAAACTTTTATTTTACTATTACAGTAAGTCTTCTTATTCAAGAACTTGGTGTGGCCTGCCATATGTGCAGATCTTATTTTATGCCTTTCAGTAAGATTTCACATTTCTTTTATTTAGGTTCTTCAACATTTTGTTAAATTTAAAATACTGTATATCATTACAAGTGGTATATTTTTCCCTGTCCTGGCTACTGTTCAGATTAAAAATAAAAACAAGTTTGTATTTTATGTAACTTTATAAATTCTCTTAATTTTAGTAACCTTTTGCTAGATTCTCATGTGTTTTTTGAGACCTTACAATTTCAGACAAATTATGCTTTTCTAATATTACAAAATTATTTCATGCCCTTATCTGTTGCATGAGACAGAATCTCTACAAATAATGAATCACAGTATTAAGAGTCAATATCTCCTGTGCCTGATTTTAAAGAAATGACTTCAGAAACTTGCCATTTAGCATGATATTTGCTAAAAATTTTTGGTAAATGTCTTTATAATTATGCAATAACTCCTTCCATGTCTAACCTACTTAGAAATTTTATTAGGAAAGGCTGCTAAGGTTTATACAGTGCCTTTAACCTGTTTTTCTCCTTTAATTTGCTCTTATAAAAAATGAAGTTTTGTTTTAATTCAGACCTGATCTTTAATACTTGACAATGAGACTGCCCTATGCTGGAAAGTGCCAGAGGCCATCCAGAAACAGAAAAGGGCGACCAACAGAACAGACTGGAAGGACATATGTCTCTCTTTGTGCATTTAATGTTTTGGACCCTGAATTCTGCTTTTTCAGATATGAAAACTGTCACGCCTGCTTCGTTTCTGTTTGCATTTTCCCAATATCTGTGTCCATTTATTTTTCAAATTCCTTGTTATTTTGTTTTACAGGGTGTCTTGAAATCATACACATTTGAATCTAACTTTTCAGCCCATCTGACAGTCTCTGTCTCTTGAATTCATTCACGCTTAGTGAAGTAATTAATGTACTTGATTTTATTCCTTCCATCTGAAATACAATTCAATTTCCTTCTTCTTACTTTTGTTAAATTAGCCATGTTTCACCCCTGCCACTTTTTTTGGTTCTTTTTTCTCCCTGTCATTCCTCTGTGTGCTTTTCCTTCTTGACAGTTTAGAACAGTCCTACAGTGTTTTAAGGATCAGCTCATGCCTACATATTCCTGAGTCATGTTTAAATATACATATTCATTCAAAAAAAATAAAGTTATACAATATGTACTTTTTTTTAATATGTACTTTTATACTACGTGTGTTTTTAACACACATGCACCATGAATCTATAGTTGCTCATCACTCCCTCAACCCTAAACAGGATAGAAGTTTTAGCTCTAGGTTACTAATAGGTTTTTCTTTCATGGATGACTCTTCTATTTCAAGACTCCCTATTTAGCATTTATATTACAAAATCCTAGTCACATCATTATTATCCATTTAATTTTAATAATACATATATTGCAAGATTCGTTGCTTCCATTATTCCTCTCCTTTTCATCTTTCCCTATCTTGGGATTTCTGTTTTGAACCAACTGTCACTTGATAGAGTATTTCCCCAAGTGTTTTTCTCAGATAAATACATGGATGGAATACTTTTTAAATGCCTGCACTTTGAAAATGTTTATTTTGCCCTGACAAATGAATGATATCTTTTCCTGGTTATTAATTTACAGGTCTTAAGTCCTTTTTCCCTCAGGATTCTATAAATGTTACTCCAAGAATTTAACTTTTAGTGTTGCTGATAAAAAGTCTGAAGCTAATTGATTCTCTTTTCATTGCGAATAAGTAACCTGTTCTTTCAGTCTCAAATATTAAGATTTGTACTCATCCTTGGATTTCAGGAATTTCACCAACATGTGTCTACATATATATTCTAACATTAATCCTGCCTGGGACTCAGAAACATGATTACTTTTCTATGTATTTCTTTTCTACTTCCAGACTCCTTTTATTTCATGTGATGATTTCTGGATCTGTCTTCTGAATTTATCTATAGGTAACACTATTCAACATCTGCAGGTGTTTCTTGAGCTTCCATATTTGAATCAAGAAGTATAATTGCAATATTCATTTATTTAATTTTTAATCCAAAATTAAATTTGTTATATATGAAAGTTACTATGGGAGTAAATTATAAGTGTGCTTATCACAAGAAAAAACATTTTTTCTATTTCTTTAACTTTGTATCTTTAGATGTGCATGTTCACAAAATTTCTTATGGTAATCACTTCATGATGTATGTAAATTAAGTCATTATGTTGTACATATTAAACTTATACAGTGCTGTATGTCAGTTATAGCCCAACAAAACTGGAAGAAAAAATTAAATTTGTTCTAATTGTACTGCTTGAAAGGTTTCTTTTTCTTTAGTCATCTTTGATCCTTTTCAACACTGTAAGAACAAAAACACAGTTATTCTAGTTTTTGGCTTGTTTTTTCTCCTTGTGGTTCTGAGTTCCCATAAGTGAATTACTATCATTTCTTCTTGCTAATAGCTTATGCTCCCTCAGCATCTACACAGACCAGGGCATAGAGATCTCTCTACAGTGGCAAACCAGTGAGTGATTGAAGGAATATGATTTTCTGCTCCTGAGGTCAGGACATGACTTCTTTGCTAAGGTAGAGAGTAGACGCCTCTCTGTTACCAGACCTCCACAGAAGCAAACTTAAGTCCCAACTAAAGCAATGGAGAAGACTATTGAGATTCTCTTGGCCTGCAAGGAGACCAAACTAGTCAATCCTAAAGGAAATCAACCCTGAATATTCATTGGAAAGACTGATGCTGAAGCTGAAGCGCCAATACTACAATTACCTGATGTGAAGAGCCAACCCACTGGAAAGACCCTGCAGCTGGGAAAGACTGAAGGCAAAAGGAGGAGGGGGCAACAGAGGATGAGATGGTTGGATGGCATCATCAACTCAATGACATGAGTTTGAGCAAACTGCAAGAGATAGTGAAGGACAGGGATGCCTGGCGTGCTACAGTCCATGGTAATGCAAAGAGTCAGACATGACTTAGTGACTGAATAACTGTAACAAAGTAATGGCTCTGAATAAGAACAAAGTAATGGCTCTGAATAATAACAAAGTCATACTATTTTAAGTATTCTAATCACTGTAATTAAAAGTAGTGCAAATAATTTCACAATTTGTATGGAAATACAAAAATCCTTGAATAGCCAAAGCAATCTTGAGAAGGAAGAATGGAATTGGAGAAATCAACCTGCCTGACTTCAGGCTCTACTACAAAGCCACAATCATCAAGATAGTATGGTTTTGGCACAAAGACAGAAATATAAATCAATGGAACAAAACAGAAAGCCCAGAGATAAACCCACACACCTATGGACACCTTATCTTTGACAAAGGAGGCAAGAATATACAGCAGAGAAAACAAAATCTCTTTAACAAGTGGTGCTGGTAAAACTGGTCAACCATTTGTAAAAGAATGAAACTAAAACACTTTCTAACACCATACACAAAAATAAACTCAAAATGGGTTAAAGATCTAAACATAAGACCAGAAACCATAAAACTCTTAAGAGGAGAACATAGGCAAAACACTCTCTGACATAAATCACAGCAGGATCCTCTATGACCCACCTCCCAGAATATTGGAAATAAAGGCAAAAATAAACAAATGGAACCTAATTAAAATTAAAAGCTTCTACACAACAAAGGAAACTCTAAGCGAGGTGAAAAGACAGACTTCAGAATGGGAGAACGTAATAGCAAATGAAGCAACTGACAAAGAACTGATCTCAAAAATGTACAAGCAACTCCTGCAGCTCAATTCCAGAAAAATAAATAAAATTCCATTAAAAATAAATTAATTATTTAATAAATAACTAAAAAATAGGCCAAAGAATTAAACAGACATTTCTCCAAAGAAGACATACAGATGGCTAACAAACATTCAGAAAGCAAAGATCATGGCATCCAGGCCATCACTTGATGGGAAATATATGAAGAAACAATGGAAACAGTGTCAAACTTTATTTTGGGGGGCTCCAAAATCACTACAGATGGTGACTGCAGCCATGAAATTAAAAGACGCTTACTCCTTGGAAGAAAAGTTATGACCAACCTAGATAGCATATTGAAAAGCAGAGACGTTACTTTGCCAACAAAGGT
>SJYC01032491.1:0-23468 GCA_006408675.1 Madoqua kirkii | reverse complement strand
TGGGCTCCAAAATCACTGCAGATGGTGACTGCAGCCATGAAATTAAAAGACGCTTACTCCTTGGAAGAAAAGTTATGACCAACCTAGATAGCATATTGAAAAGCAGAGACATTACTTTGCCAACAAAGGTCCGTCTAGTCAAGGCTATGGTTTTTCCAGTGGTCATCTATGGATGTGAGAGTTGGACTGTGAAGAAGGCTGAGCACCGAAGAATTGATGCTTTTGAACTGTGGTGTTGGAGAAGAGTCTTGAGAGAGTCCTTGGACTGCAAGGAGATCCAACCAGTCCATTCTGAAGATCAGCCCTGGGATTTCTTTGGAGGGAATGATGCTAAAGCTGAAACTCCAGTATTTTGGCCACCTCATGCAAAGAGTTGACTCATTGGAAAAGACTCTGATGCTGGGAGGGATTAGGGGCAGGAGGAGAAGGGGACAACAGAGGATGAGATGGCTGGATGGCATCACTCACTCCAAAGACGCAAGTTTGAGTGAACTCTGGGAGTTGGTGATGGACAAGGCCTGGTGTGCTGCGATTCTTGGGGTCACAAAGAGTCAGACACAACTGAGTGAACTGAACTGAACTGAAAGTGAGATTATAGGTTCTTGGAATATTAATTCATCCCCAGATGTTAGCTACAGCATTTATTACTCTTCTCACCTCTTTGTCTAACTTAGCTAACCCTTCCTTGGATCTCTACACCTGGAACTGAAGTGCTCCTGCCACCCTTCTGTAGTGAAGAACCCTCAGGGTAGAAGAAATGGAGCAAATCCTAAACCAACCACCCCTCCCCAAGGCGCTTTTCTCTTTGGGTTTCCTGGAGCCCAGAGCAGAAGGTCACCTTCCTATCTTGATGTCCCCTCCTGGCCCACTCAGAAGTCTAGGGTCAGGACAAGTTACCTGCACATCCTTCCAGGTGGTGATAAGACTGACCTCCAAGTCAATCTGGGCTACCTGGTCAGGGTCGATCTGTGCAAAAGCCAAAAGGGTGTGTGTCTGAGTGTCTGTGTGCATTAGTGGGAGGCTGCCAGGATAGGGGATAAGCCCAGAGACGTGCAAGACCAGAGCCCTTGAAGGAGAGGGAGAGAGGCCAGAAGAGCTGAGAGCTAAGGGGCAAGGATGTTAGGAGTGTGGTTACAGGAGACGGGGCCCAGAGCTCTGGGATGGGGTTCCTGATGCAGAGGGCTTTTAGAGGGTGAGGGTAGGGGTCTGTTGGGACAAGCAGGATCCAGCATCCAGGGAGAGGGACCCTAGGTCAGGGGTTGGGAAAGCTTACATCAAAGACAGAGATGTAGCCATCGATGAGCTCCTGCAGAACTCGCACCTCGTGCTCCCCCCGCCCATCTGTCTGGAACACGCTGGGCGCAAACAGCAGTGCCAGGTTTCGCGTGCACATCTGGTTCAGAGAAGCGCACTTCTGCACCCTGTGGAGGGGTGTGAGGGTCTCGAGTGGGTACAGCACTCATTCGGCAACCACTTATTGAGTCCCCGCTATATGCCTGGGCTAAGCACTTGGGCTACAGCAGTGAGTTAGACACAACCCTGCCCTCAAGAAGCTCCCAGTCTAGGGGAGAGACAGACTATACATAAGGGTCAGCAAACTTTTATGTAAGTTTATAGATAGTAAATATTTTAGGCTTTCATGCTGTACCATCTGTCACAACCCCTCAACTCTGCTCTGGGAGTGTGAAAGGAACCATGGGATATATATAGAAGAAAGGGTATGACTTAACATTTTATGAAAAACTTAACTTACAAAAATAAGCAATGAACTGGATTTGGCCCAGAGGCCATAACTGTCCAGTCCGTAATCAGTACCATACAACTGAGGCTCATCCTAGAATCATTAAAAAAAATCTATCTTTCCCAGTTGACTGGTAAAGGTAGACCTGCATCTTATTCCTCTTTGTATCTCCAACATCTAATCCTTTGCTGCCATAGAATATTAAATAAAACAAAATAATGCTGATTGTTCACCATTTTTGAATGCTTACCACATATATGCCAGGTGCTGTAGTAAGTTTACAATGAGTACATCATTTAAATCTCATATAACCTACGAGGTGGATGGTGGTGGTGATGGTTTAGTTGCTGAGTCATGTCTGACTCTTTGCGACCCCCTGGACTGCAGCCCACCAAGCTCCTCTGTCCATGGGATTTCCCAGGCAAGAACACTGGAGTGTGTTGCCATGCCCTACTACAGGGAATCTTCCCAGACCAGGGATTAAACCCTGGTCTCCTGCATTGGCAGGAGGATTCTTTACCGCTGAGCCATCAGGGAAGCCCATGAGGTGGATACTCTACCTTATACCATCTTCTTATTACAAATGAGGAAACTGAGGCTCAAAGAAAACAGATAATTTATCCAAAGTCATGTGCTAGAATAGTGGAGTCAGATTGAGGCCTAGGTCTGTCTGACCCCAAAGTCCATCCTGTGAACCTTTATGCTGTTACACCTTCACTGAACAATTGTCTATGGGATGGATATGTGAATGTGAGGGATTGGACAGAGGTGACGAAGGGTCGGGGGGAAGCCTGCAGGGGTCTGGCTGTACTGACCGATAGAGATGCCCAATGAGGGTGGCCAGTGTGCGGCGGTTGACCCGTGGCAGGCAGCCAATCACTTCTTTGTATTTCTCCAGGCGCTGGTTCTTCTGGGGCAGCTCTGGGGACATGATGGGCAAGGAGTGGAGAGAGTCGGGGAAATAAGAGCAGAGGAATTTTTAGAGAAACAAACCCAGGATGGACGTGTCTCTGCCTCTTCCCACCTTTCCCTGAGCTGAGTCCCTGGGTGATCAGCCAACTGTGGCAGGAGTATTGGGGTGGGGGCTGCCTAATCCCACATGAGTGCCTCAGAGATTCTGGGGGGGGCCGTGGAGTTCCTGGTTGGATCTCCGTTGCCCATGAGGCTCTTGAGAGTACCCACCAGCAGCCTCCCTCCAGCGAGGCAGCAACAGGAAACTGAGGCTCAAAGAAAACAGATAATTTATCCAAAGTCATGTGCTAGAATAGTGGAGTCAGATTGAGGCCTAGGTCTGTCTGACCCCAAAGTCCATCCTGTGAACCTTTATGCTGTTACACCTTCACTGAACAATTGTCTATGGGATGGATATGTGAATGTGAGGGATTGGACAGAGGTGACGAAGGGTCGGGGGGAAGCCTGCAGGGGTCTGGCTGTACTGACCGATAGAGATGCCCAATGAGGGTGGCCAGTGTGCGGCGGTTGACCCGTGGCAGGCAGCCAATCACTTCTTTGTATTTCTCCAGGCGCTGGTTCTTCTGGGGCAGCTCTGGGGACATGATGGGCAAGGAGTGGAGAGAGTCGGGGAAATAAGAGCAGAGGAATTTTTAGAGAAACAAACCCAGGATGGACGTGTCTCTGCCTCTTCCCACCTTTCCCTGAGCTGAGTCCCTGGGTGATCAGCCAACTGTGGCAGGAGTATTGGGGTGGGGGCTGCCTAATCCCACATGAGTGCCTCAGAGATTCTGGGGGGGGCCGTGGAGTTCCTGGTTGGATCTCCGTTGCCCATGAGGCTCTTGAGAGTACCCACCAGCAGCCTCCCTCCAGCGAGGCAGCAACCGCGCAGAGGTCACAGGATCATCAAGCTCTCGAAAGAAGCGTTTGAGTGTGTCGGTGACATCCTCCACAAAGTGCTCCCCTGGTCGGAGCTTCACGGACCGGGCATCCCGCCGGAACTCAGCCAGCAGCTTCAGGCTGCGGGCACGGGCACCTCCTTTCCGGTATACGCCCTCCAGCCGGAGCCCTGTGAACAGCCAGCATCTCCGCTCACCGCTGCCCAAGACCTGCTATCACTCACCCAGTGCCCTGTCTATGACCCACCACCCCCACCCCCATACTGTACATGGTTATTGGCGGTAGGCTGGTCAGACAGAAAGCAGCCTCTCTGGTCTTGCTGCTTGGGTCCCTACTCCAGCCCTCGCCTTCAGAAGGTCCATCCCTAACCATGCCATCACACTGCAGCTCCCTTCTCTCCTCACCACTTTGATCTTTAAATAGCAATCTATGAAATCACATCACACTCAGGACACGTTATTCACAGGTTTTGAATTTATGAATTCATCTACCTGCTAAAATGTATTTGGAACCCTCAAATCAATACCCGTGGCACTTGGCAGTCACCTGTGAACATGCACAAGTGGAGAAAATTTTCAGTTGCCTGATGAACATTTTCTCAGCTAAGACCTCAAGCAGTAAACAAGTGTCATTCTAATGGTATATTTAGAGCCATATATTTTTGCATTCTTCTTGTTCTCTTAGGGGTGGATTTCATTGTTTAAAATGGCCCCCAATTTAGGGCTGAAGTGCTGTCTACTGTTCCTAAGTACCAGAAGACTGTGATGTGCCTTGTGGAGAAAACACGTGTGTCAGATAAGCTTTGTTCAGGCATGAGTTATAGTACTACTGGCAGCAAGTTCAAAGTTAACTAATCAACTGTATAGTAAATAAAGTGCCTTTAAGCAGACTCATGGATACAGAAAACAAACTAGTGGTGACCAGTATGGAGAGGGAATAGGGGAGGAGCAGTATACTGTTAGGTATGAAATAACTGTACGAATATACTGTATAACACAGGGAAAACAATAAATATTTTAGAATAAGTATAAATGGAGTACAGTCTTCAAAAATAGTGAATCACTATATTGTACCCCTATAATTTACCAAATATTTTACATCAGCCATACTTCAATTAAAAAATAATTAAAAAATTTTTTAAAGATGAAAGCTTGGACCTATACTCAACATCTTATAATAACCTATAATGGAAAAGAATCTGAAAAAGAATACAGGTTTTATATATTTATACACACACACACATACACATGTATATAACTGAATTACTATGTCGTACACCTGAAACTAACACAACATTGTGAATTAATTATAATTCAATTTAAAAAGAGAGGAAAAGAAGATGAAAACTTAAAAAAAATTAAAAGTGTCTTCAAACAGAAGCACACATAAAACAAAGTTCCATATTGATCAACTGATGAAAATATGACCAGAATTTCCCAGGAATTTAACTCTGTATTTCCACTGGGGCAACAGTTCAGCATTCATTGATCCAGTGTTTTCAGTGACTTTATAACTGCCATGAATCATGAGAACTGAGTGTATTTGTTTCCTTAATTATTACCCATTGTTCCCACTGGTCTCAGAGCTTCACAGAACCTTCCTCGTTCAGTGCCCCCCTCGCCGTGGCTGGCACAGGGGAGCAGCTCAATAAATACGTGTTGAATGAAGAGGGGCAGTGCAAGATCTGTGGAGCAGCAGGGAGAAACAACCACACTTTCTCCAGGGCTTTTCACTGAGCCTCTGACTTCAACCCCCCTAGGAACACGTGTGAGGCTGAGAAGCGGATGGGGTCTAGTAAGTTTGCGGAGTCAGTACATGAGGCTACTGCAAAGGCGTGGAGGATGTCTTTAACCGCTGACTATCCATTGTCTGTGTAGTAAGCACAACTATTTGTAGGCGCGTGGATTGCCTTTTTCCCCTTTACTGTCCTCCTTAGTTTTCTGAGAATCTTCTTCTCAAGAGTCCAGCCTTCTAAAGAGGGTTTGCTGGGGGGAAAGAATCAATTTGATCCTCACTTGGTAAAGAGAAAAAAGCAGAGGCCAAAACTCACATAGAATTCTGGGAACCCCTTGCATAGTTCATCCTTTATGGCTGGAAAACCCTCCCACACAGAATAATTCTACTCAGACCATCAGCGATTTTGCTGCTCAGCTTGGCTCTTGCCAAACAGCTGCGCTCTCTCTGTTCTCCATAGCTCTGCATCTCCAGTAACATCTGAGGGCCCCACTCCTTCCATGCCCACACCCCAGTAAGAGTGGCTATGGAACACTTCAGTTCAGTTCAGTCGCTCAGTCATATCTGACTCTTTGTGACCCCATGGACTGCAGCATGCCAGGCCTCCCTGTCCATCACCAACTCTCAGAGCTTACTCAAACTCATGTCCATTGAGTCCGTGATGCCATCCAACCATCTCATCCTCTGTTGTCCCCTTTTCCACCTGCCTTCAATCTTTCCCAACATCAGGGTCTTTTCCAGTGAGTCAGTTCTTCACATCAGGTGGCCAAAGTATTAGAGTTTCAGCTTCAGCATCAGTCCTTCCAATGAATATTCAGGACTGATTTCCTTTAGGATGGACTGACTGGATCTCCTTGCAGTCCAAGGGACTCTCAAGACTCTTCTCCAACACACACAATTCAAAAGCATCAATTCTTCGGCACTTTCTTTATAGTCCCACTCTCACATCCATACATGACTACTGGAAAAACCATAACTTTGACTAGACGGACCTTTGTTGGCAAAGTAATATCTCTGCTTTTTAATATGCTGTCTAGGTTGGTCATAACTTTTCTTCCAAGGAGAAAGCGTCTTTTAATTTCATGGCTGCAGTCACCATCTGCAGTGATTTTGGAGCCCCCAAGATAAAGTCTCTCACTGTTTCTACTGTTTCCTCATGCATTTGCCATGAAGTGATGAGACCCAGATGCCATGATCTTAGTTTTCTGAATGTTGAGCTTTAAGCCAATTTTTTCACTCTCCTCTTTCACTTTCATCCAGAGGCTCTTTAGTTCTTCGCTTTCTGCATAAGGGTGGTGTCATCTGCATATATGAGATTATTGATATTTCTCCCAGCAATCTTGATTCCAGCTTGTGCTTCATCCAGCCCAGCGTTTCTCATGATGTACTCTGTATATAAGTTAAATAAACAGGGTGACAATATACAGCCTTGACGTGCTCCTTTTCCTATTTGAAACCAATCTGTTGTTCCATGTCCAGTTCTAACTGTTGCTTCCCGATCTGCAGATTTCTCAAGAGGCAGGTCAAGTGGTCTGGTATTCCCATCTCTTTCAGAATTTGCCACAATTTATGGTGATCCACATAGTCAAAGCCTTCGGCACAGTCAATAAAGCAGAAATAGATGTTTTCTGGAATTCTCTTGCTTTTTCAATGATCTAGCAGATGTTGCCAATTTGATTTCTGGTTTCTCTGCCTTTTCTAAAACCAGCTTGAACATTAGGAAGTTCACGGTTCACGTATTGCTGAAGCCTGGCTTGGAGAATTTTGAGCATTACTTTATTAGCATGTGAGATGAGTGCAATTGTGCGGTAGTTGGAGCATTCTTTGGCATTGCCTTTCTTTGGGATTGGAATGAAAACTGACCTTTTCCAGTCCTGTGGCCACTGCTGAGTTTTCCAAACTTGCTGGCATATTGAGTGTAGCACTTTCACAGCATCATCTTTTAGGATTTGAAATAGCTCAACTGGAATTCCATCACCTCCACTAGCTTTGTTCCTAGTGATGCTTCCTCAGGCCCACTTGACTTCACATTCCTGGATATCTGCCTCTAGATAAGTGATCACACCATTGTGATTATCTGGGTCAGGAAGATCTTTTTTGTACAGTTCTTCTGTGTATTCTTAAGGCCCACTTGCCTTCACATTCCAGGATATCTGGCTCTAGATAAGTGATCACACCATCATGATTATCTAGGTCAGGAAGATCTTTTTTGTACAGTTCTTCTGTGTATTCTTGCCACCTTTTCTTAATATCTTCTGCTTCTGTTAGGCCCATACCATTTATGTCCTTTATCGAGCCCATCTTTGCATTAAATGTTCCCTTGGTATCTCGAATTTTCTTAAAGAGATCTCTCAACTTTCCCATTCTATTGTTTTCCTCTATATCTTTGCACTGATCACTGAGGAAGGCTTTCTTATCTCTCTTTGCTATTCTTTGAGACTCTGCATTCAAATGGGTGTATCTTTCCTTTTCTTCTTTGCTTTTCGCTTCTCTTTTTTTCATAGCTATTTGTAAGCCCTTCTCAGACTGCCATTTTGCTTTTTTGCATTTCTTTTTCTTGGGCATGGTCTTGATCCCTGTCTCCTATACAGTGTCACAAACCTCCATCCATAGTTCATCAGGCACTCTGTCTATCAGATCTAGTCCCTTAAATCTATTTCTCACTTAACCACCTATAGGTCCTAAATGCGTCACATGTGCTCTCTCACTATCACCACTATCCTGGAACATGAGACTGTGAGGAGCCCCATTTTCTTTCTTTTTATTTTTTGACCATACCATACGGCATGTGAGATCTTCCTCGACCAGGGATCAAACCTGTGCCCCCTGCACCAGGAACGTGGAGTCTTAACCACTGGAAGTGCCAGGGAAATCCAATAGCCCCACTTTATTTTTTAAAATCTTTTTAATTATTATTAAAGTTTTCAGCTGTACTGTGTAGCATGTGGGATGTTAGTGGCATGCGGGATCTTCGTTTTCTGACCAGGTGTTGAACCTGTTTCCCCTGCATTGGGAGCCTGGATTCCTAACCATTTAACCAGAAGGGAAGTCCTGGCCGACTTTAAAGACTAGGGAACTGAGGCTCAGAAAGGCAGAGCAGCTTGTCACTGTCAGGTTGCAGTCTCTGGAGGCAGTTTTTGAAGGCAAGTCACATGCATACATCTCCCTCCTCAACCCTGCCTAACCTGCAGTGCCCATGTTCCCCATCCCTTACCAGCTCTGTCAGCCAGTACCCACTTACCATGCTGAGTAACAAAACTGATGCAGGCATCCACGATGATGGGGATGTCCCCCCGGCTCATCTGCTGCTCCTGCAGCCCTGTGCCTCCCCCGCCGGCTGCCCCCCCAATGGCCGTGTTCCATGCTGAGAAGTCTAGCCGGCCCTCTGCCTGCAGATACAGTGTCCTGAGACCCGAGAGATCTGAGTCAGAGCCAGCTCCAGGGGAGCCCTCAGGCAAAGAGGCCCAGGAGCACAAGGATCAGACTTCCCAGAGACACCAGCAGGGGGCAACAACACCCAACCCAGACAGGGCCCCTGACTAGGGAAGCAAAAGGCAGCTTTGCCTGTGGACTTGGAGATCTGAGCCTGGGGGAGGGGGTAGGAGTCAGGTGGCAGCCTCTCTGTGGGAAGAGCCCAGCACAGTGCAGTCTGGCCTGTGAGCTTTGCAGACAGAGGCCTGACTTCTGTCCTGTGCTCTGCTGCCTTCTAGCTCTGTGACCTTGACTGAGTGGCTTCATAACCTCTGAGTTTTTTAGGTGTGAAATATTGATAACCCTTACCTCTAAGTGTTGTGAAAATTAAATGAGATATTGAGTGGGCAGCGTTTAACACAGGACCTGGCACAGAGTAAGTGCTCAGCCAACCTCAGCTGTTAGTGGCAGGGGTGGGCGTGCCTGCAGGAATAGGAGGGGACAGGATGGGGACAGTGGGGTACAGGGAACCCACGAGCTGTAGGGGATGGGTCTCAGCTGTCTCACCTTGCCCAGGGCGCTGGTCCAGGCCTCCAGACTATCAGCTCCATCTGTGCCAAAATGCTGAATCCTCCCCCCAGTGAGGATGAGCTCGAAGGAGAAGGGGAACCTGGAGAGATGAAGTCCAGGAGGAGGGACGGGGTGAGTCAGGGGGCTGGCAGCCTCAGGATCAGGAGCGGAAAAGGGAAGTTGAGGGAACAGGGTGGGTGTTACCTGTCGAGGTCACCTGGGTCAGTGGGTGGGGGGTTCACACCCAAACATACAACATCCTGGGGCTGGACGAGGTGGAGGGGTTCAGGGCCTGTCTCTTATACACATCTGGGGGCCAGCCAGAGTCAAGGGTAGGGGCAAGACTTACCTTCCTGTCTCCACCAAAACCAAATGCTCTTTCTTGTCCGGGGTGTCAGCTGCTGAGACCACACCTTGGAGGAGAAGCATGGGACATCATCATTGTCATCTTCATCACAGTGATTAATATTCATTAAGTATTTAAGGTGTGTAGGTTCCATGCTAGGAGGTTTACAATCAATACTGCCTTAAACCTTATGAGTTACATACTATTATCCCCACTTTGGGCTCAGATGATAAAGAATCCGCCAGCAATGAGGGACACCTGTTTCACATAAACTCAGAGAGGTTAAGCAACATGCCTCAGATTACTCGTTATGGCAAAGCTGAACTTGAACTCAAGTTTCCTGTCTTCAGATCTTTAAAACACTATCCTACACTGTTCCTCTTTTAGGAGGAAAAGAGAATTCCCAGTCCCTTCTCTCAGTCCCCAATCAGCAAGCGACTCCAAATAATGATAATAACACACATAACATATAACATTTATTGAATACCTATAAGATGCCTCCTGCCAGGTTCTGCGATAAGTGTTCTACATGCATTGCCTAATATGAAACTCGTTACAACCCTATTATTGTGCCTAATGTGAAGATGAGGCAACTAAAGCACAGAGAGGTTAAGTAACTTGTCTAAGGTCACACAGCCAGCTAGTGATGATGGGGTGGCGGGGTCTAAAATCTGGGCAATTTGACTTTAGAACTTCTGCCTGAATCCACTATTCCTGCTATCTCCCATAGGGGCCCTAAATATAAGAAGGTCCACCACCCTACCCCTCATAGCCACCCTTCATCCCTGTCCCCAGCCCTGCTCACTGATCTCCTGTAGCCGGCGCAGATGCACCATGTCCTCAGGGGCTGGGGGGCCAGGGCCTGATGCTGGGCACAGGAAGAGGTGATCTCCACGAAGAAGGCCGAACCCAGACATCCAGAGGCCAGAGGCCAGGGTTGTATGGAGGGAGACCGCAGCCACAGGCGACCCAGCCGCAGCAGCCCAGGGCCCAACAGCTGGTGACAACTCAGTGGAGAGAACCACTGTGAGGAGGAGGACAATGGGAGAAAGGAGGGCAGGGAAAGAAACAAGGGGTGGGCAGAGAAGTAAGAGTGAGAGGGATAAGGGGAGGCAGAGGAAGGCATGGAGAGAAAGCCAAGGAAAGAAGGGAATGAAAGGGATGGGAGAGAGTAAAGGAAAGACCGGTGCAGGAGACAGGAGACGGATGGAGAAAAACAAGAAAGAAATGCAGTTCAATTCGATTTGCTCCAGTCAACACAGAGAAGACCCCTGTGCGGCAGGCAGTGTTATACCTTTAATTGGGATGCAGAGAAAGACAGCCTGGGTAGCTGCATGCTGTGCAAGAGGCCCCAGGAAGTCCCACCCCCAGGGGGCCAGGCAGAGGCTTCATGGAGAAAGGAATATTCAAGGTGTAACTCAAAGCAGTGCTTCTCAAGCTACTTGTGCTGAAGGAACAGGAAGTTTAAAATTTTTTTACCAATCTGTCACTAACCAACACTTTGATTAAAAAACAACAAAACAAATTACTAGAAAAGTGAAATGAAAAAAGAATGACATATAAAATATAAGCCCCCAGTTCTTAAATATTAGACTCCACACATAAAATTATTCTGTCACATTGCTATGAAAGATTCTAAATAGTGACTCTCAAGCTCCGTACTTAACCTGTCATGGGCCGTAAGAGAATTCCTCAGTCAGGACCAGGTAACAGACCACACTTGGGGTAGCACTGCCTTAAAGGATTTTTGAAAAGGGGTGGCTCAGTGGTGGTGAACCCGCCTGCCAGTGTAAGAGACGTGAGTTTGATCCTTGGGTAGGGAAGATCCCCTGGAGGGATAAATGGCAACTCGCTCCAGTATTCTTGCCTGGGAAATGGACAGAGGAGCTTGTGGGCTACAGTCCATGGGTTCTCAAAAAAGTCAAACACAACTTAGCAAATAAACAACCAGAGATAATAGGAGGAACTTGGAGGGCCATATCAGCGCCCTTAGAGGATATGGAGACAGCTTATTGGTGTGAGGCGTTCCTGAGTGGGGTCAGAAGTCACAGCAGGGGAGCGCTTCCTACAGAGTAGTGTCAGATGCACAGACTACCTGGTGAGGCCAGAGGGAGGCCCTTGAACCTTACCCAGGGCAAGTCACTGGCCACCTGCAGGGGTGCTGCTCAGAAGAGTAAGGCGAGGAGGGCAGTCAGAAGGGGTTAAGGAGAAACTGCGGGCTGCCAGAGCTCGTAACTTTCCAAGAAGCTGTGGCGGGGTGGGGAGGTGGCACGCCAGGGTGATGAGTTGAAGGTGGAGCAGGGCTGGGGGAAAAGCTGTTTAAGGATGGGAGCGATTATCACTGTCATCCCCATTACTACTTCAACACCCACAGATGGAGGGCTGGTGGCGTGCCAGGCAGTGTGGTCCTCACGTGTCACTTAATCCTCAACCCTAGGGGTAGATCTTTGACACCCACTCTACCCATATGGAAGAGCTCACACGTGTGAGTTGGAGGACTCAAACCCCAGGATATCTGACTCCAGGGATCTAGATTTAATGCCAGGGATCTAATTTAATGCCAGGGGTGGGGTGCAGGATGGAGAGAGAGTGGCTTGCCTGGGAATGGAGAAGCTGGGTCAGATAAAGGCAGCTTTGCCTGTGGACTTGGAGATCTGAGCCTGGGGGAGGGGGTAGGAGTCAGGTGGCAGCCTCTCTGTGGGAAGAGCCCAGCACAGTGCAGTCTGGCCTGTGAGCTTTGCAGACAGAGGCCTGACTTCCGTCCTGTGCTCTGCTGCCTTCTAGCTCTGTGACCTTGACTGAGTGGCTTCATAACCTCTGAGTTTTTTAGGTGTGAAATATTGATAACCCTTACCTCTAAGTGTTGTGAAAATTAAATGAGATATTGAGTGGGCAGCGTTTAACACAGGACCTGGCACAGAGTAAGTGCTCAGCCAACCTCAGCTGTTAGTGGCAGGGGTGGGCGTGCCTGCAGGAATAGGAGGGGAAGGATGGGGACAGTGGGGTACAGGGAACCCACGAGCTGTAGGGGATGGGTCTCAGCTGTCTCACCTTGCCCAGGGCGCTGGTCCAGGCCTCCAGACTATCAGCTCCATCTGTGCCAAAATGCTGAATCCTCCCCCCAGTGAGGATGAGCTCGAAGGAGAAGGGGAACCTGGAGAGATGAAGTCCAGGAGGAGGGACGGGGTGAGTCAGGGGGCTGGCAGCCTCAGGATCAGGAGCGGAAAAGGGAAGTTGAGGGAACAGGGTGGGTGTTACCTGTCGAGGTCACCTGGGTCAGTGGGTGGGGGGTTCACACCCAAACATACAACATCCTGGGGCTGGACGAGGTGGAGGGGTTCAGGGCTGCTTTCCGACACAAACATTTCTAGAGCCGCGCCCAGGACACACCATAGTCTGGGGGGAGCTAAGAGGGAAAGTGGTGGTCAGCAGGCAGCAGACCTCTGTCCCCACTGCCAGAATTCCCATTTGCCAGATATTATTCTGTGCCAACCCCTCTACCTACGTACGATCTCCTGTAGTCGTCACAACTCTATGAGGGGAGTTTTATATTCACTCCTGTTTTGCAGATGGGGAAACTGAGGCTCAGAGTTGAAGTACTTACCCAAGTCACATGGGGAGAAAGCAGCAGAGCTGAGATTTGACCCCCTCCGTGGTGTGACTTCAAAGCACAGCCTTTCAACCATCACCCAATGCTGTCCCTCCCCACCCCTGCCATGGTCCCTCTGAGCCCAGCACCCTTGTCCACTTCAGGGCATGTCCTATCCCAGTCCTCTCCTCCTTATCCCTCTAGGGAACACTCCCAACCATCCTGGCTTCTGCCCATCCCCTCCCATCCCTTGGCTCCCCTCTCACCATCTCGGCCCCTGCGAGGGGGTGGGGGTCCAGCTTTGTTGCTGATGGGACCACAGTACAGGAAGCTGCTGTAAGTGGCAGGCACCACCACTTCATTGTACACACCAGGGGAGGAGTCTGCAAGGGAAAGGAAGAGTGGTCATGTCAGGCCAGTCAATGGAAAGGCCTGACCCCCTTGGGGAAGTGCTTGAATCGAGGAAGACAGTGGGACCCAACTCCATCAGCAGCATGGCCTAGTAGAGCCCAGTGGTGCTGAACCCCTCACCATCCAGATAAGAAAAGGAGGTGGCAGGCAGTGATGAGGCTTCTAAGCCAGCCCTTGCCCACTGCCTGTCTCCACCAGCCAGCGAACAAGTAAGCTCTGGGTGGAAGGCTCAGGCAGGGGCCCTCCTGTAAGTGTCTTGGCCCCTGTGGCATGACTACCGGAGATCAGCCTGTGTAAGATGACCATTTCCATGATCAGACTTCCCTTGGGCAGGTGAGACCCGACCTATGGGTTGACCCTGACAGGGATAGGCCAGCACTAATACCTCAAGCATCCAGATCCACTCCAGACAGTGGTCATTAGTGGTCATTTCAAATACCAACAAATATGGCCTGAAGGACTTGGAGGGTTGGAAAACTGCCCAAGCTGGGCCACTGTGATGGGCTAGCTGAGAGGTAATTGGGGGCCCCCGCCAGAAGAACCAAGGCACAGGTCAGGGCTAAGAATTCTTGCAGGGAGAGAAAGGAAGCCTTGTGGGGATTACCTGGGGGCAGACTAGGGAAGCTGCCATCGAGGGCTGAGGGGGTCCAGGACTCCTCTCCCTCAAAAGCTTCGACACAGAGGAGCTGGGTCATATTCTTCAGCAGGTTGGGTCCTGCCACAGCTGCACACAGAGCCTACGGGGAGAAAAGGCCTCTGTCAACCCCAGGACACAACCTGGCAGTCCTGAGGACAGTCCTCCTGTCTCCAAAACAGCCCCCACTCCACGCTTAGGCATTTCAACTCAGAGACCCATCAACCCCAGCCTTCCCTCCTACCTGGAGAAGCTGGCTATGATCTGGATACTGAGGGTGGGGCTTCCGGAAGAGACCGAGCCGGTACTTCCGAGAGATGAACTCTCCCCGAGGGCCAGGGGTGGTATCTGGGTGCAGCCCCTCACCTGGAGGGAGTGACCCTGCCCAGAAGCGGTTGCACGATCGTTTCCCAGGACAATGAACAACTGCAGGGTCACAGGGGGCAGAGGCAAGTGACAGAAACTTGTATCCCCAGGCATTCCAATCCTGTCCCCAAGCTAGACCCAAGGCCTTTTCACACATGCTCCTTCCACCCCAGCCCACACCCCCAGACACACTTTTTCCCTCTGCAGACTTCTCACCTGCACTATCTCATTACTCCACACACTTGTATCCAGCTTCAGGCTCTGCACCTTGGAGATCCCAGAACCCAGAGCCCGGTGCTGACCTGTTAGGGTGTGAAGGGCATAGGCGCCCTGAGCCCTCCTGCCCCGAGCCCCCAGCCCCTCCTCACTTCAGCTAAAGGCCTCAGCCCTCACCTGCGCACTGCTTGCAGATGACCACTCCCAGGTTGACCGCGGCCCAGTCTGGGCGGGAGGCGCCACAGTCCGCACAGTGCCGGTTTGCCCGATTGGACCAGATCTTCTCAGCCACCTCGTAGTCAGACAGGGTCTCGGTTACTGCTTCCTGCAGAGCGGCCGCCCAGCTCTGCCGAGCCCCCCCAGACTCGGCTGTGAAGCTGAGGGGTGGACAGCCAGTCCGTGGGCCTGGACACCCAGCCCCCTACCCACTCCACCATCCGGGGCAGTCCTGCAGCAGCCACCACAGCCATATGTGGGCCAGCCCAGCCCCTCCTGACATCCTTGAGCCTGTTCACTGGACTCCCATTGGGACACACCCACTGATATCCTGAGGAGGAGGCCTTAGGGCGTCTGCACCCCAGTGTGCCCTCTCAATGTCTCTCCCCCGGCCTTGCCTCCTGCCAGTCTGGGCCCCACCTGAAGCAGCGATGTGGTGTGAGCAGGTCAAAGCTGCGACTCTTGGTCTCCCGCACACTGCAGCCTTGTAGTTCAATGAAGCAGATCCCGATGCCCAGAGAGAAGGCCTGGCAGTCGGGAGCGGGGGCGGTGGGCAGGCACAGTGAGGTCCGAGTGGGCTAGGTCAGGCCCCTCGGCCCTGGCCCGGCCCTGCTCACCTGCCACTCTTGTACAGGGCCAGCTCTCCGGGGCTCAGTGCAGCAAACACCTTGGCCTTGTGCCCACGCAGCTCCAGCATGCCTGTGCGGAGGGGTCGAGGTGGCTGCGGGGGCCGTGGGTGGCCCAGGAGGCGCTGCTCCTTCAGGCAGGACTGCAGTGTGGAGCACCACATGTCCCGCTGAGCTGGCGGGGGATGAGGAAGCAGGTAAAGTGGGCCGTGAGCTCACCTGGCCTCCCCAGCCCTGCTCTGAACCCAGGGGCCCTGGCCCTCACCCTCACTCTCTGTGCGGAACACGAACACCCTCTGGCCAGTGATGACCTGGAATTTGTTGTCCTTGCTGCCGCGGGTCATCTCGATGGCCGTCAGAGGGATCACGCCCTTGGGGAAGGGGTCCTGGAGGGACAGACAGCCCATTGGCCCATGGGGACAGGAACTCAGCCATGTGCACTGACCCCTGGGGGCCAGCACCAACATTTAATGAGATTCAGTGCTCTTCCCACAAGCAGTGGGGTACAGCTGCTAACTGCACTCCTTTTGACCCTGACATCAGTCACGTGGTGCCTGTCTCCCCTCCACGGGGGAATCGGCCTTCCAATCCTGAGCCTCTCTCAGCTCTCCCTTTCCCCAGGCCCCATGAAGCATCTCCCAGACCTACCTTATCGCTGCCAAAGTACATCAGACTCCTCCCGTTGAACTGCACAAAGCGCCTCTGAAAGACGTAGTTTCTGGGGAAGGGAGAGGCTGAGATCAGTAACTGGTGGAGGCTGCACCCCAGGGGTCCTAGGATCTGGAAGCACTTGAGACCCGACCTCCACCACCAGCCAGCCTCCCGTGCCCCACTCCCCTTCCCAGCAGCCCCACCCCTGAGGGGAGAGCTTGTCTAGCCAGCCACTGAGCAGGGGCATGGGACGGTCTGCCGTGGAGGAGAAGCTGGCATAAGGTGAAATGAGGTCATCGTTGGTCTCTGTGTCCAGGGTGGGCAGGGAGAGGGTGGAGTCCCCGGGCAGCTCAAGGCTGGCGTAACAGCATCCTCACGTGCCTCCAGATCCGGCCTGCTGAGCCTTGTGGGGGCCGAGAGAGGGGGACACACTTTAGAGCCAGTTCCCTGGACAGCCCCACCCACAGCACCTAGTGGAATGCCCGGCAGGTACCAGATCTGCTTTTCAAGCAGGGGAACAGGGAGGCTGAGAACCCAAAACATGAGCATGGATCTTCTTCCCAAAGCATACTAGGACTTTTCATTTGAAAAATGTCAGTCCTTTGCCTCTGCCATTAGTATTACTTGGTGAACAGTGAGGAATAACTAACACTGATGACTTTCTGCCACAGCTGCCTATCTCATCAATAAGTCTAATTGGTTCTTTCTCCAAAAAGTTCTTGCTTTTCTCTCCCTGGACCAAGTTCCCAATAGCTCTCACCGAGGTGAAGAGAATCGTCTAACCAGTCACTTGGTTCCATTTTCGCCCTTCCACCAAGGATGTGAACAAGATCATTTCACGCACCTGCAGGAACCTCTACAATGACTTCCTGTTAACACCTATCGAAATTCCTTACCAGTGGGTGCAAGACTGTGTACAGAGAGACCCAGGGCAACTCTGACGACCTCATCTTGCATTGCCTTCACCTTGCTCACTACAGTCCAGCCACATTCTCTTCCCTAGTTCAGAGTCTTTGCCATACTATTCCCTCTGCCTGGAACACAATTCCCTAGGCTGCTTATTTCCATCCTTCAGATATTCCTTCCCAGAAAGCCCTCTATCAGTCTGTCGCTTTCCAGTGATTCCTTACCTCAGCTGTACAAATCACTTGGGAAACTTAAACGCATCTGCATATGAACCCCATGTGCATGCATGCGTGCTCAGTCATGTCCAGCTCTTTGTGACCTCATGGACTAGAGCCCGCCAGCCTCCTCTGTCCATGGGATTTTCCAGGCAAGAATACTGGCATGGATTGCCATTTCCTACTCCACAGGATCTTCCCAATTCAGGGACTGAACCCGAGTCTCCTGCACTGGCAGGTGGATTCTTCACCACGTAGCTACCGGAGAAGGCCTGTGTGAGCCCCATGCCAGACACTTACATTTGAGTCGTTGGGAACAAGGCCCAGGCATCTGTCATTTTCAAAGTTCCCCAGGCTGTGGTGCAGCTCCGGTTAAGAACCTCCACTCTATCCTACTTGTTTCCTACTTCACTGAGAAACTGAGGCAACCAGAGGATAATCCCCACAGACTCCTAGCAGCCTATCTGCCTCATTCCACATACACAGTTTTCCTCCTGGTACTATGATAAACACCCCTGTCTAAAGCTGATCTGTCTTCTGGGCACTTGGTTCCAATCCTCTCACCTACACAAGGACATCACTCCAGACTTTGTCCCTTTTCTCTCTCCTATATCCACTAGTTTTCCCTCTCTATCAGATCATCCCTATTCACCTATGAATATACACAGCATTCCATGCTATTAAAAACCCCTTTCTTGACTCCACTTCCACTATCAATAATCACCAAACTCTCTGCTCTTCTTTGCAGAAAAGCTCAAAAATGTTGTCTTCATATTTCCAATTCCTTTCCTGTGTTCTCTCTTGAGCCCACACAGATCAAGCCTTCACTCCCAGCACTTGTTAAGGTCCCGAGTAACCTCCGTGTCACCAATTCCAGAGGTCAATTCTCAGTGCTCATCTTACCTGACCTCTCAGTAGCATTGGATACATCTGACCTGACCTCTTCCTCTTCCTTATATCTTTTCTTCAGTTGGCTCCTGTGGCATCAGCTTCTCCTGATTTTCCTTCTACTTCACTAAGCACTTTTTTTCAGCCTGTTTTGCTGATTCTTCCTCTTATCCCCAATCTCTCAATCCTGGAGAATGCCAGGACCTTATCTTGGTCCTCTGCTTTACCTACACTCACTCACAGCTACATACACCCATCAAAATGCTGACAACACACAAACCTAGATCTCCTGTTCAGACCTTTCCCCCAGACTCCAGACTTGTATATCCAACGGCCTATTTGCCACCTCTCCTTGGGCATATTATACACACCTCAAATTCAACACATCGAAACCTGAGCTCCAAATCTGCCTTACTTCTGCGTTATGCACAGTCTTCCCCATTTCAGACCACAGCAACTACATGAACTTTCAGTTGCTCAGAAGAGTGCTGTCAAACGGTCTTCGAAATTTGGTTGTTTGGTTTCAGCACAGCTCACACCAGATTAGCCACATTTCAAGTGTTCAGCAGTCACACGCGGTTACTGGCTACCACACCGGACAGTGCAGGCTCAGACGGAAACCCCTGAAATCTTTCTTGACTCCTCTTTTTCTGTCACACTTCAATTTACTAGGACAGTTTGTCTTCAAGATATAACCCAAACCAACAACTCCTCACCTTTTCCACTCTCATAGCAGTAGACTGAGATTTTTCACCTAGATCACAGTAAGAACCTCCAAACTAGGCTCTCTGCTTCTGCTTTTGCCCCTACAGATCATTGCCAACACAGCAACCAGAGGGATTCTTAAAATGTAAGTCAAACCCTTCCAATAGTTCGCTTCCCATTTCACTTAAGAGTAAAAGCGAAAGTCCCAGTATGGCTCCTTCTGCCTCTCTGACAGCATCTACCCCAGCTCCTCCCACCCTGGCCCCCTCTGTCCCAGCCCTGCTGACCTTGTCATCCCTCCCGGATCCCCTGGTTACACGACCTTCTTAAAGTCTCTATTCTGGCCATTCTTCCCACCTGCAGCATTCTTCTCCTAGAAGGGCTTAGTCCCTCACTTCTTTCAAGTTTTAGCTCAAATATCGTCTTAACACTCTGGCAACTCTTGGTGAAAAACTGCAGTCCTTTCCCCCCTCACCCCATCCAGCCCTCTTACCCTGTTCAATTTTTTCAATGGCACTTATCACCTTTTACTGGAGAAGGGCATGGAACGGAAACCCCTGAAATCTTTCTTGACTCCTCTTTTTCTGTCACACTTCAATTTACTAGGACAGTTTGTCTTCAAGATATAACCCAAACCAACAACTCCTCACCTTTTCCACTCTCATAGCAGTAGACTGAGATTTTTCACCTAGATCACAGTAAGAACCTCCAAACTAGGCTCTCTGCTTCTGCTTTTGCCCCTACAGATCATTGCCAACACAGCAACCAGAGGGATTCTTAAAATGTAAGTCAAAACCCTTCCAATAGTTCGCTTCCCATTTCACTTAAGAGTAAAAGCGAAAGTCCCAGTATGGCTCCTTCTGCCTCTCTGACAGCATCTACCCCAGCTCCTCCCACCCTGGCCCCCTCTGTCCCAGCCCTGCTGACCTTGTCATCCCTCCCGGATCCCCTGGTTACACGACCTTCTTAAAGTCTCTATTCTGGCCATTCTTCCCACCTGCAGCATTCTTCTCCTAGAAGGGCTTAGTCCCTCACTTCTTTCAAGTTTTAGCTCAAATATCGTCTTAACACTCTGGCAACTCTTGGTGAAAAACTGCAGTCCTTTCCCCCCTCACCCCATCCAGCCCTCTTACCCTGTTCAATTTTTTCAATGGCACTTATCACCTTTTACTGGAGAAGGGCATGGCAACCCACTCCAGTATTCTTGCCTGGAGAATTCCATGGCCTGAGGAACCTGGCGAGCTACAGTCCATGGAGTCGCAAAGAGTCGGACACGACTGAGCAAGTAGCACTTTCACTTTCACTATTACCTTTCAACATAGGAATAACTCATTTAGTACATCTATTGTTAACTGACTAATTTCCCACAAGGGCAAGGATTTCTGATCTACCCCAAATATTTACAACAATATCTGACATTCAGTAGGTGTTCAAAAAAGATCGCTAAATCAAAGAATGAAAGGCACTTCTCTGTATTTTAAGTCATACATCCATTTCTTTGCTGCTGCTGCTGCTGCGTCACTTCAGTCGTGTCCGACTCTGTGCGACCCCATAGATGGCAGCCCACCAGGCTCCGCTGTCCCTGGGATTCTCCAGGCAAGAACACCGGAGTGGGCTGCCATTTCCTTCTCCAATATATGAAAGTGAAAAGTGAAAGTGAAGTCGCTCAATCGTGTCTGACTCTTGGCAACCCCACAGACGGCAGTCTACCTGGCTCCTCTGTCCATGGGATTTTCCAGGCAAGAGTACTGGAGTGGGATGCCATTGCCTTCTCTGATTTCTTTGTCTACCTGTTTTATTTCCTATCTGTCCCCACTGAGTCACAGGCTGCCTAATGGGAGACTGGGTCTGTCTGTCATATTCATCCTGAATCTCAGTAACCCAGTTGGCACACAGGGGATGCTCAACACATATCTGATGACCAGTGGGGAACACAGCCACCACTAGCTCAACCTGCTCCTCTTCCTGCCACCGTCACTCTGTGGACCACTCACCTGTGTTCAGCCCTTTCCTGACAGACACCTCTACCTTCTCTTCTGTCAGGGGCCCCTGGGACCCCCAAAGGCTGGACCCCATAGTACAGGCAACCAGGGTCCATGATGTGCACTGGCAGGTGGAGAAATGGGGGAGACAGGGAAGAGGTCAGGTGAGAGTCCTAAATGGCACCGCTCCTTTCCCCCAACCCATGGTAGTCAACCTACCTGTGCCCCCAGTTGTGGGCCTGAGGGCAGGGGTGGGCGCAGTTATCTGAGAGCTGTCTGGGGCCCTAAGGAGAGAGGTCTAGTGGTCATTCAGGAGAGAGAAGGAAGGACAAGCCCTCATGCCCTCCTCCTCCCTGCGCCCAGCATTGGATCCCAGGGAGCCAGCCCCACTCACATGTCCTGAGCTGTCTGGGCCCCGCCTCTTAAGTCCAAGCCAAAGTAGATGACATTGGGCATCATCTCCACAGTATTTGAGGCCGACGGCTGCTCGGAGGAGGACCTCGGAGGGACAGTAGGGCACCTCGGACTCGGGCTGGGCTCTGGGCTCTTGGATGCCTCTGGTCTCCAGACGGCTGGACCGAACCCAGGCCTCTGGGTGGTGGCAGAGCCACTGAGTCCACCAAATACTGTCCTGGGCTTAGGCACAGGCTTGGTGGGCTGGGCTGGGGATGCTGGGCTGTGCGAAGGCTCCATGGCACTTTCAGGCTGGGGATCTGGGGGGGCCTCGGCAGTGCCTGCCTGCAGCAGGCGCAGGATGCGCTTCCGGTGCCCCGTGGCGTTGACACCCAGCTGCCTCAGCTCCCCGTGGCCCAGGCCACGGGCCGCACCCGCCGTAGCCAGACCCTGCTGCCGGAACGCGTCTGCATACTGCTCCAGGTGCACCGAGGCCAGCCACACAGCGATGTCCAGGTCCTGAGGGGCAGCCATGGGGGCTCAGGCCATTGCTGGGGGAGGGGCAGGGTGAAGGGAGGGCTCAGGCTGAGATTCCCCCTCCCTGTCCCAAAGTCTGAGGCTTGGATAGAGGCCACCAGATTCCAGTCTTCCTCCAGAGAAAATGACCAGAAGCCTGTGATCTGGAGGCAGAGCCAACCCCAAACATTTGGAAAGGGCCTCCCCATTGTAGGAGCACCCCTGCATTTGCAGAGGAGGAAACTGAGGCCAGGGAGGGGAGGAGGGTTTCCCCAGGCTCCTGGCAAGTTGGCTTCTTGGTGAAAGTGTTGGCCCCTCAGCTCCCGCCCACGCAGTGTCTGGGTCAAAGCTCTGCATACACTCAGGTCAGCAAGCCTGGGACAAGATGTCAGAATCTTGCAGGGGTGGGGATGACAGGGGCTGGTGGGAGAAGGGGCCCACGACGAAGCTGCTATGACACAGAGGAGAGGGGAGGAGGAGAGGGGAGACGCACCTCCCACTCCCACTGGTTCCAGAGCTGAGTACAGGCTCCGGCCATCCTAATCCTGGTCGTTACCAGTTCCTCCTCCCCTTCCACCTATTGTCTCTGCTCAGACTTCCTTCCTGTCCCTCCAGCTCTGGCCGCCCCCACATCCTGCCTGCCTTGGTCAGCAGGCTGTCCAGAGAGCTCTAGGCAGTGCCAACATCTGGGCAGAGGCCACTTGAGGAGTGAGGATGGGGCAGAGAACTAACTGGGCCAGAGAGATGAGGGACCGAGGTGGGGGGTGGGGGGAGGTACACCAGGGTCTCCACTTAGCACCCACCTGCAGCATCTTCTCCCATATGTGTGCGCAAAATGGAACACCCACCCTGCAGGAACTCACACTGTGAAATGACATCCCCCTACCTCTGCTTTCTCCAAGCCTTCCTCTGCCCTGTCCATGCCTTTGGACTCAGGTCTCTGAGGCTCTATCCCATTCCACCACCTTGACGTGGACTCTGATCTAGTTAGTACCTAGACCTCTCTTGGATCCTGTCTCTGTGAATTTTTTGTCTACCCTGTCCCTGTCTCCACCCCATTCCATCTCCATCTCTATGTCTAAATCCATCTCGGTCCCTTGCTTGTTCTGCTGTCATTAAGCCTCTCCTTGCCTCTGTCCATTTCAACTAGATCTTCAGTTTTATCTGTCTCTGGCCATCTCTGACCCTTAGGTTTCTGTCTCTGCCTCTGCCCGTATTTCTCTCTCCCCGTTTCTCTCCTGCGGGGTCCTTCTTACCAGGACTGCCTCTCGCCCCAGCATCAGTTCTGGCCTCTCTTTGCCTCTCTGCGGCGGAGCCCCCTCCCCACCCTAGGGCCCGGGTGCTGCACCTCCCGTCCTGACTCAGAGTCCAGTTTCCCGGTGACTCAGGCCCGACTCGAGGGCACGGGACTGAGAACTCGGAGGTGAGCGGGGCAGGAGTGCGGGGGTGGGGGCAGGGGGGAGGGCAGGGCAGCGCAGGGCAGCTCCAGCTGCGACGAGGG
>SJYC01032489.1:0-27864 GCA_006408675.1 Madoqua kirkii | reverse complement strand
CTTCCCCCTCAGAGCTGGGCTGGCCTTGGGCTGTGCGTGGTGTTGGGGGGTGGGGGGGGACACCCGCTGGCCGGCTTTGCTTTCCTGTTTGTATGAGAGGAAGTTGGCTGTGACTCAGCAGACACAGGAACTGTCTGTCAGTAGCTAGGGGAAGACCCCTGCCCCTTGGGGAAGGTGAAGGGAATGTGGGGAAGTGCCCCCTTCTCTCCCAGTTGCCCCAGCTTGGAACTGAGCAGCCATTTCCAGCATCCTGGAGCCCTTCTGGCTGAGAAGGAGAATGATTATAATACTTAAAATGGCTATAATAATGACTACCAATTATTGAGCACTGACTAGGCCCCAGGCCCTGTGCAAACACTGCTTTGCAAAGTTTGATTCATTCTCACCACAGCCCTTAAGACAGGAAATTTTACCACCTCAATTTTACAAATAAGGAGAATTTTCTGAATGCCTTTGTACTGGATGGGTAACTGGGGGGCCAGGAGAAGGCTCTTCATAAAACTCCAGCTATAAGTGAGAATTGACCAAGGGCTTTGGCTAGTTCTCTCTGAAATCTATCAGCTTCTACTCTAAGGCAGGTTCCCCCTGGGAAGCTCCCAGCCAGTGACCTAGCTCAGTGGAGATCCTAAGACAGGTCTAGTCTTGGGAGATAGGTGGCTCCCCTGACAGCAGACGTTGGCTAGAGAATTCCCCCTAGGATATTTCCTCTCAACCTTCCTTCCCTCCCTTTCGTAGATCTTCTGGCTAGCTCCTGGCTCCCTTCCTCTTTCACAGGCATTTGCTTTACTCAAATCTTTGCACATTTCATCCTGCCTTAGCGGCTTCTTGGAGGATTCAGAGTAACTCAACAAGAGAGGAGAGTTAGGTAAATTAGTTCAGGGCACAGGGAACTTGAGGGATGGGTGCCAGGGGTCCTGGTCAGGACCCAGATAAAGGAGTTCTGAGCCTATTTTTGTGTATGTCAGGCCCCCCTTTGACAATCTGGCAAAAATGTATGGACCCAGCCTCAGAAGAATGTTTTTAAAAATGCATAAGATGAAGTATGTAGGATTACAAAGGAAACCAATTATATTGAAATACACTTATAAAATGATTTTAAGTGATATAATAATATATGTGCTTCTGTATTAATGCTTTAAATAAGATCTAGCAGTAGGTTGATGCCTCACATAATTTTGAAGCAGTGATGAGCATAAATGATAAAATATCTGCAATGCTGCAATCTGATACAAAAATATATATGATTTCTACTGGTTACAAAGTCATAGTTATGGCTAATAGGACTGGTTTGTAAGTCCTGTTATAAATGAAGGACGGACGTGCTATATTTCAGCTAGAGATTAGTGAAAATAATGTAATTTTTTCCTCATCCAAGTTCAGTGACTCCAAGTTAAGAACACTTGAGTCAGAAGGTCAGGGCAGAGCTGCAGAGGAGACCCAGCTCCCTCAGACCTCACTTCCCTTCTCTGACTCAACCCTTTGGGGCCAGTGGAGCATCTGGCCCTTGGGTGATATCTTCCTTTCCTCTTTCTCCCTGGATCTGCTCAGTTTCTCTAATGTCTGTGTCTGTCTCTGTGTGCCTCTGTCAGTGTCTCTCTGTGGCCTCACAGTCCATCACTGAGGGGACAGAACAGACTCAGGGGATTCCTGTAGCCTGGGCACAGTGGAGCAAGGAGAGCTCTTTAATTCCAGGGTCACTGGGAGCTGAAAGGGGGGGTGTCCCTGAGCCTCGGAGTTCTGGGGGGAAGTGTGGGTGTTTCCTTCCCCACCCCCTTTCCCATTCTCAGCCTTCTTGGGGGCAGAAATAGGCCAAGACAGAGGTGAATAGTGAGAATAAAGGCAGGAAATGAAGGTATCCCAGGGCCCCTGGACTAGTGTTCAAGGGATCTTTTCCCAAACTCCCCTCTGTGGAGCTGCAGTCTGGAACTGAGAGGTCGAGGCTGTCCTCTACCTGCCTCCAGCCCCCCAGGAGAGCACTGACTGGCTGACCAGGTATGGGGTGAGGGCACCGGGGCTCTGGAGTGAGCCTGCAGCTGGTGTCAGCCCGGACCTTCATGAATGGGCAAAGGGAGGTCGAGGGCCTCAAGGAAGAGGAGCATGGGCTTCTGGGGTTGATATTTTCTCTGAATACTTAAGAATGGGGGAAGCACCAAGTCAGCTCTCTCCTTGTTGGAGTGCACACCCTCCAAGATGATTGGGACCAAGGGAGGGCTGTGGGTCAGAGAAATTAGGGACAGAGAATGGTCACAGATTGTCCTGGAAGAGCTGAAGGCATCCTGGAAGAGAGCAGAGAGGATGGTAGTGTGCAGGATGAGCCAGCTCTTAGGGATGAAAGTGAGACAGGGATGGTGGCTCTTGTCCCTTGAAGGGGTTCCTCGCCGGGGGGCGGGTTTCTTGGATCTCTGCTCCTTAGCCAGACCTTCATTCTCGCTGCCCAAGGAGTCCACCTACAGCAAGATGGGCAAATCCAGGCAGTGCCAGGGAACTCACTTTATACTCCAGGCACAGCCATGGCTGGCAGTCTGGGCTGAGCTGCCTTTGCCTTTTGGGGTATCATCTGTGATACTACTTGGAAAGAACTCTCTCCAAACTTTAACCCCGGACTCCCACAAGTTCACCCTGGCAAGAGGGACTGTGTTACCAACCATCATCGCCTGATCTGCCTGCTTTGGTCTAATCCAAACATAAGCTGCAGGGCTCACATGACCCAGAGTGTGCATGGAGCTACAGTTTTATCAATACGGTACAGTCCAGAAACCAAAAAAAATGAACGGGTTCTTCAGTGTTTCATCTCTCAAATGACCTTATAACATACAGCAACACTTTCATGTGTTTCACAAACCTCAGTTGCCTGGGTCCTCTCCTTGATAACCTATCTCCCCAAAGACCTTCTCATAGCCAGCCCTGTCTGTCTGTCTCCCATGATCTTTTTTGTGCAGTTTGAGTCAACCTCTCTGGCATTTTGAAGGGAGAGAGGAGTAAGAATGAACCATGACATTAGTGAACCTTAACCCTAACACATGGGATAAAGGGGCATTAGTGAGCAGAGGAAGGGGCAGAACCAAGCAGGGGTGGTGGTATGGAAGGGAACTTCTAATGGCCCTTCTTATGTCTCTGCTCCTCTCCTTCCCCACCCACACCGTAGACTGACTACTACAACCCCCATCACTTAGGAGACCATTTTGCTCACTGGAACGGGATGGTATGATGTAGTAATTAAGAGCAAAGCCTCTAAAGTCAAATCCTGACCACACCTCTACCAGCTCTGGGACCTGAGCAAGTTACTCACATCTCAGCACTTCAGTTTCCTTTTCTGCAAAGTGGGGATAGTTATAGTGCCTTCCTCATAGGATTGTTGTAAAGATTTATCCATGGAAATATATAGATAATATGTGCAAAGGGCATGAAACATAATTAAGTGTTCATAAACACTTCCCACTCTTTGTCACTATTTTTACCAGTCACTTCCACGGTGACTCCAGAATACAACCAGCTTGCTTGTTACCCCATCACCCTGGTACATCCCATGATCTTGTTTTAATCAATCATCCCATGGCATCTATTGTCAAATTAGGGCACGTTGTATTTGTCCTACCTCTGCCATCCCCTAGGGTCCCTGGTTGTCATCTTGTCAGTTCCACCAATTTGGTTATTCCTCGTCCAATTTCCTGTCACCCCTGGTCACCTCCATTGTCTTCAGCGGCCTCCAGATCTCACTCCCGTTCCACGTGGTAGAGGGCACAACCTCACCCACATTTGGGCCAGTCGGGCTGGGGATGGGCTCTGAGAGGCATGTTTTTCGCAGGAGGAAGCATTCCCCTTCGATTATTTCATTTATTTCTCACATTTCTCCCCATGTTTAGATATCTGTCATATTTTTATTGAGCATCTCTTATGAACCAACCACTGCTCAAGGGTTTAGATTGTTGGGGTCTGTGGTTGGCCATCCCGAACTATGCCTCGATGGCATATTGATTCTTTTGAATTAAAGTTACCTAAGAAACGGCCAGTGCAAGAGGGACACCCTGACTTTCCTTTCTGTCTCTCTGGAAGCAGGAAATCCATCTCTCATGTGAAAGGTGCCATCCCTGCATCTAGAGGCGGAAGGGTACCCTTATCACCAAAGATAGGAGGTCAGGCCAAGAAGCTTGTATAAACAAATCTCGTTACTTCTTTAATTTACTGCCCCAAGACCAAATACTATCTAAATTCTTCACTAATTGGGCACCCCAAACCCAAGTTTCTTTGTCCTGTCAATCTCATACATTTATTGTTTCTTTCTCTAAAAAGTACAAAAGCTATCTGCTTTGGCTACTTCTTAGGTCCCGTTTCTATGAGACCTCCATGTACATGAAGTAAAATTTCTTTTTTCTCCTGTTAATCTCTCTTGTGTCAGTTTTATTGTTAGTCCAGCCACAAGAACTCAAGAGGGGCAGAAGGGGAAATTTTCCCTCCCCAACTAGGTATAACAATGAGCACAAACAGACTACAGAGAGGGTGGTCTACTAGGGGAGTGAGACACTTATCAAACAAAGAACCCCAAATAAATGCATTGGTACACCCTAAAGTGGGCGCTCTGGAGGGAGCACTATAACAGCTTGTAACAGAGGAAGCGGACCCAGTCTGGGACTCTGCAAAGGCCTGTCCAGAAAGCTGTGCTTAAGCTGAGATCAGAAAGAAGGTTAGAAGTGAATTGGGGGTGGGAGGGAGGGTCTGTCAGGAAGAGGAATTACAATGGGATCCCAGCCTCGTGAGGAATACAGTCTTAGCAAAGACCCAGGGAGTTTGAGGCCACCCAAGATTAAGGGACCTCAGGGGCCAGGCTGTGAAGAAGACTCTTATTCTTGGTTGGGATCTGGTCTCCATTCTCAGAAGAGTTTAGACAGGTGATGCATCCTTAGGAAGATGGCTGCATGGAGACCGGTGAGGATGAGCACAGTCCTCCCCACCCCCAGTTTCTCTGGCCTGAGGACTGTGCCATCTCCCTTACCCACACACTCCCCTCCACACAGCCCCTCCCCAGTGCCCTCCTCACATTTTTGTGAGGATGAGGTCATTGTGGGGGAGGGGAGGGAGTTCCAGGCTTCTGAGCCTCCTTATCCTGGAGGGCCTGGGCAGCCCTGGGAGGGGGAGGGGAGGAATAAACACAGAAGAGCTCCCATCCACCCCCATTCCCACCCCTGAAACTAGAGCCCCGTTCCTTCCACCCCAGGCTGTTGATGTGAGCTGTGTCTACAAGGAGGCATTTTAATGCAGTTTTACTGCCAGACAGTTGAAGAAGGGCATCGAGTCCTACACTTTTGCACTGGCTCCCCTTGGGACCTTGGGCAGCTCACCCCCTCACAGCTCTCAGTTTCCCAGTGTGTACATTTTGTGGGCAGGGATCTCACGTGCAGCATAGTGACTACAGTTTAGAATACTGTACCGAATCCTAGAAATTTGCCAAGGGAGATCTTAAATGTTCTCATCACACAAAAAAATGGTAACTATGTGAAGTGGTAGATGTGCTAACTAAACGTCATTGTGGTAATCATTCCACAACACATATAAACATATATCAAACTATTGCACTGTAGACTTGAAATTCATGCAATTCTGTCAATAAAGCTGGAAATAATTTTTTTATGGATCCAACCTCCTTGCAGTGGAAGCATGGAGTCTTAATCACTGGACTGCCGGGGAAGTCCCAAAGCTGGAAAGAAAACTTAAGGTTCATGGGCAGCAGTGCTGTCCAAAAATCCTTCTACAACGATGGGCATGTTCTGGATCTGTGCTGCCCATGATGGTGGCCCCTAGCCACGTGCGGCCGTTGAGACACTGGCATATGGCTGGTGAGTCAGAGGAGCTGAATGATTTCATTTTATTGTAATTAATTTAAACTTAAATAGCCACCTATAGCTAGTGGCCTACCACACTGGACAGCACAGGCATACCTTAAACTCTTCAGGAGTTCCCTCCTGGCCTAGGGGTTAGGATTCTGGGCTTTTACTGCCAAGGCCCAGGTTCAGTCCCTGCTCAGGGAACTTAGATGCTGCAAGCCATGCAGCGAGGCAAAACTTTTATGAGAATTCTCCTTCGATGGCCCCTGGTCGGACACGACTGAGTGACTTCACTTTCACTTTTCACTTGCATGCATTGGAGAAGGAAATAGCAACCCACCCCAGTGTTCTTGCCTGGAGAATCCCAGGGATGGGGAAGCCTGATGGGCTGCTGTCTATGGGGTCGCACAGAGTCAGACACAACTGAAGTGACTTAGCAGCAATCCCATTTATGTGGCCCAGGAGGACAGGGCCAACTGCCTGGGGCTCAGTTCCCAGGTCTACCTGCTGCTCTTTCTGCCTTTAATATGCAGAAAAATAGGATCTGGCCTGGAGGTAGAAGAATGACTGGGAAGATTCCAGAAACTAGCAGAACACAGTCTTTCTTTTAAAAAATTTGAAATATAGTTGATATACAATATTATATGTTATAGGTGTACAATATAGTGATTTGCAAATTTTAAAAGTTATAATCCATTTATAGTTATTATAAAATACTGGCAGAACAGTTTTAAGCCTGGACTTCTGCCCCAGCCTGGAGTACTTCCCACACATCTTAAGAAAGGGAGAGTGAGGCCAGAACTGACATTAGGGACGTTCGGTCTCTTAGTCTCTGCTTGAACTTCCTCCTGCAATGCCTCCCTGAAAACCACCAGATTGCCGCTGGGACGGTCCCTCCTGGGGCACATAACTCCACTGTAGTGCGAAGCTGTGCTCTAGAGATGGGGTCATGCCAGAAACCTGCAGTGGTTTTAAACTGGAGGATGTGGAGGAGCCAGAGGAGAGGGAGGGATCTCAGGTAGGAGGGAGGTCGCTCAGCCCTCATCCAGCCCCTCTCCTTGCACTAGCAAAGGGAGTGGTCACTGTTCGCTGCTCTGGACCTTCTACTTGAGGCTGCCTCCCCTCTGCCCCTAGCATTTCCTACTCGCTTCTGCGGTTTTTACTGTCCACATCATCCGAGAATCAGACACTCCCCCTCCCAGGAATGTGAAAGGGACTCAGAGGACCTGCCTGCAGCTCTGCGGGGATGGGCATGTCCGCCAGATGCAAATTTTGTCCTCCCTTCTCACCTCAGGGCTCCAGCCACTGCTTCCCCAAAGCTCCCTGCATAGACCTGTTTAGAGAAGACAACTCTCACTGGGACTCAGCTTTCTTTTTTTTCCATTTAGCAATGGCACCCCACTCCAGTACTCTTGCCTGGAAAATCCCATGGACAGAGGAGCCTGGTGGGCTGCAGTCCATGGGGTCGCTAAGAGTGGGACACGACTGAGCGACTTCTTTTTCACTTTTCATTTTCATGCATTGGAGAAGGAAATGGCAACCCACTCCAGTGTTCTTGCCTGGAGAATCCCAGGGATGAGGGAGCCTGCTGGGCTGCCGTCTATGGGGTCGCATAGAGTCGGACACAACTGAAGCGACGTAGTAGTAGTAGTAGTAGTAGCAATAATCGAGCCTTGGATAAACCTCACTGGCTATGATACTGCCACTGCACAAAGCTGGGGGGACTCAGCTTTCTACCCTCCCTGCTCTCCTTCCTTCATTTTTCAGGTGCCCACCCTCTTTGTCAACAAACCCCAACTGGAAAGACCTTGGTTGGATCCTGCCCTCCCCACCCTCCACCCCTTCCCTATCTCTGTTTCTTTGGCTTTGGCAGCAGGACTAGCGTGGTCAGGCAGGCTCCAGCAGTGACCATGACATGGGACACATGAGGGGAGACAGCGCTCAGACACCCCTCATCTTAGGTCTTCTAGAAGCTGTTTGTGGCCAGGATTCAGGTGAAACCCAGGGGGCTAAGAGTGAGACAAAGGGAAACGGGGGCAGAAAAGATGTGCAGGCGGGGAGGAGCATTGCCCTGATATCCCGGCTGCGTTTCACAGTGGACATGCAACACGCCGGGGGGCTTCTGCTGAAGGCTGTGAGGAGACTCACACTTTGGAGTGGCCCACAGCTCCCACCCACAACCTAGCTGCCCCCTGCTCCAAGTGTCAAGGTGGACCCCAAGCTTCTGGGTTCTGTTGTCCAGCCCCAGGTTGGCACTCGCAATTGCACAGTGTGGCCTTTTGTCTAAACCTAAAAGCAGAGGAGCAGCATCAGAGAGAGCAAGGAGGTAATCAAGGCATTTGAAAAGAAAGGTTTGTGTCTCCAGGCAGCCCACCACTGGAGCTGCTGAGATCCCCGCGAGCCTTCTGGTTTTACCTGACTTACCTACTGTATCGCGGTGCCTCCGTTTTCTTTCACGAGAACAAAGTTGTCATCACCTTCCTTTTCCTCAAAGGGAGGTACAGTCCACTGTAAACAAGTCCCCTTTAAGATAGTGCTAGATGGGATCTCAAGGAAGATACAGGCAAGAAGGTTCAGAAGCAAGCCAGGGACCCACAGCCGTATCTGGTCCTGAGTCCAAACCGACGATGTCATCTCTCGCTTCCCCTCCCCTCAACTAGCCCTTTGCAGACTGGGCTACTAGCCTGATAATATCATACAGACTCTTGTCCTGGAAAGGTCTGATTCTTTGATTATCTGCCCTTTTGGGATTTTCATTTTTGAGGTTGTCCATTGTCAGTTAGCACTGGTGAGACGGTCTAAGAAATGCCCCATGAATCCCCTGACTGGGTCCAGGCGTACCCTGCCCTGCCTTCATTGTATCTACGTGTGTTTATCTAAAGCCACACTTCCTCCTGGCAACCAGGATCAATGACCTTGAACAGTAGAGTGATGCCCTTTTTGGCTATTGGTCCCCTGGTATAGGGGCTCCCCTGATGGCTCAGTGGGTAAAGAATCTGCCTGCAATGCAGGAGACATAGGAGACGCTGGTTCAGTCCCTGGGTCGGAAAGATCTCCTGGAGAAGGAAATGGCAACTCAGTCTAGTATTCTTGCCTGGGAAATCCCATGGACAGAGGTGCCTGGAGAGCTACAGTCCATGGGGTCACAAAAGAGTCAGACACAACTGAACAACTCAGCATGCATGCACATCCCTAGTGTGAGGAGCTTCAGGTGGCTGGGTTTAGTGGAAACATTACTGTCTTCCCTGGTGTAAGTTCTCCCTTTCTGGGAACCAGGACCTCTAACTGGCACAGCCTGAAGTTCAGGGGACAAGAAGGAAACGTTGTGCAAATCTGAGAGTGAGATAGTCCCTTCCACATGGATTCTGAGACCTGTAATTTCCAGGTAGAGGGGACACAGTGCTATTCAAAGCAAGTACCCTATCAAGGTCCAAATCCACAGGTGTTGTACCGCTGCTGGCATCTTCTGAGCATTCAACAGGTTGCTCCGATGTTCTGCCAGGCCAACTGCTTGTGGGTGCTCTGGTACAAGTGCATAAGAGTCATAAATCTGCTGATCAGCATCCCATGATTGCTTCATGCCATATATTAGAAAATAAAAAATAAGGGATGGAAGCCCTAAATGCAATAGCTGAAAGTGTTAAAGTCTTAGCTGGCCCCACTACTGTACCTTCTTTGTGGAGGCTCTGTAGACAAGGAAGACAGGAGTGCATCCTGAGTGCTCACTGGTTCCAGGAAGGATGAATGATGGTCCCCTTCAGGGTGGAAGGAAAGGGTTCAGGGCAATTGTCCTGCCATCATGGCTTGGCTGGCTCTTCTGTGCCACGCGCTTGGGGTGGGTCTTGTAGTAAGTGGGTCTTGCAGTAGGTGGGTTGAGTCCCCAGTGTGGTAGAAGCAGCTCAGCCTTGGTGAGGGGAGCCCATGCTGTCTGGCATACACAGCAAGCTCATCTCTGGCCCACTGATGCTCTGTCCAAGGGCTGTGGTGCAGGCACTTGGGCTGGGCAGGAAGAGAGGCCCCGGCTGATGAACCGTTCTATTTGCCTGGTTCAGAGCTTCCCAGCAAAGGATGCCCTGCAGTGTGTTTATCTAAAGACCAGAAGTGTGCACACATGATGCCCCCTCCCAGGGTCTGTCCATCTACTGTTCCCCCATCCTGTTTGCTACCTATCCTGGTCTTGTTCATTCCAGGCTCCTGACCAACCGGCCAAGATATTATTTCCCAGGAATCAAGAATATCCACACCTCCGTCCATCTCTTCTTCTGGACCAAGTGTACCGTTCAAAGCTTTGCACATTGAGTGGGGTTTCCCTTCCCTTCCCTTTTGATAGCTTAAATAAATTATCTCTACATATTTATAATGTATACATGTATGCTGCTGCTGCTGCTGCTAAGTCCCGTCAATTGTGTTTAACTCTGTGTGACCCCATAGACAGCAGCCCACCAGGCTCCTCCGTCCATGGGATTCTCCAGGCAAGAGTACTGGAATGGGTAGCCAGTGCCTTCTCCATATACATGTGTGTATTATATATTTACTTAATTTCTTGCCTGTATGCATTGCACTTAGTTCCCTGACCAGGGATCAAAACTGTGCCGCCTGCAGTAGAAGTACGGATGCTAACCACTGGACCGTCGGGAAAGTCCCTCTGGATGCTCTTTGGGGTCACCCTGAGAAAGCCACGATGTGGCCACAGTCCACTTCCAACTCTCAACCGCATATTACAGTGACCCTCTGAATCAGGCCTGTGTCCCATCCTTGTCTATCAGTTGGGCACAGGGAATCTAAGAAGCCACAGGAGGTTTGTGACCTAATATTCCCCTCCATGCTATCTGTCTGTGCCTTCCTCTCCATTCCTGACTCACTGGGAAGCACCCCCTCACCTCTGGCCTCCAAATTCGCCTCACACCTTTGACAGGCCAGGTCAGATGGTGCCTTCTATGCCTTGGGGTGTAAGGCTGTCTCCCCAAGGCTCAGCATCCTCTAGGCAGTAATGCTATGATAATATCACCAGCATAGCTCCTCCACTGCCAGGCAATGTGCTAACAAGGAAGGCCAGGACAAGAGGGAAAAGAATGAGGGGCCTAGGACACACATGTTAAGAGGGTGTCTCAGTGTCCTCAAGTTTTGTGTCCTTAAATTTGGTGTTCCAGGAACCTCACTTGCTTTTCCCTAGTCCTGATCCTACTAATAAGCTCTTAACATATATTCGCCCCTGTCAGTCCCACAAGTAAAGATTATCATCCCCTTTTGATAGATGAGGTAACTGATTCAGAGGTTAATTTGCAAAAGTCACAATATTAGTACTGGCACAGCCATGTTCTTCTGATTTTAAGGCTCAGGCTCCTCATCATTTAGCTATATTAGCCTATCTTAGCCTGACCTGAGCCCGAGAGGAAGCTCCCAGCTGGCGATCCTCTGGAAAGTTATAATTCCCAGGCAGGCTGCAGGACCATGGTCCACACTGTGCCTCTTTTGCAGGAGCAAAATTGATAACCATTTTCCGCAGGCCATTAGAGGAAGGGGCAGATGGTGACTGCAGCCATGAAATTAAAAGACACTTGCTCCTCGGAAGAAAAGCTACAACCAACCTGGACAGCGTATTAAAAAGCAGAGACATTACTTTGCCGACAAATGTCTGTCTAGTCAAAGCTATGGTTTTTCCAGTAGTCATGTATGGATGTGAGAGTTGGACAATAAAGAAAGATAATCGCCAAAGAAATAATGCTTTTGAACTGTGATGTGTTAGAGAAGACTCTTGAGAGGTCTTTCAACTGCAAGGAGATCCAACTAGTCAATCCTAAAGGAAATCAGTCCTGAATATTCATTGGAAGGACTGATGCTGAAGCTGACAAACACTTTGACCACCTGATGCGAAGACTGATTCATTTGAAAAGACCCTGATGCTGGGAAAGATTGAAGGTGGGAGGAGAAGGGGACGACAGAAGATGAGATGGTTGGATGGCATCACCGACTCAACAGACATGAGTTTAAGCAAGCTCCAGGAGCTGGTGATGGACAGGGAAGCCTGCCGTGCTGCCGTGCAGGGGTCGCAAAGAGTCGAACACTCCTCTGCGACTGAACTGAACTGACTGAGGGTGGATGGGGAGCCTTCTTAAATATTTCCACTAGATGGCGCCTCAACACCGAAACACTGAGCTCCAGCAGCTGAGTGGGCAGCCCCAGCCGGGAGACAACAGGGCCAGGCCCTCCCGTGTCCTCCTGCCAGTCTTCCCAGGACCTAGGGCTTGGGGTTCCCAACCCAGGCCTCAGCCTAGGCCTTCCTCTTCAGCGCTACTCACTAATTTAGGTCCGGCACTCTCCTCTGTTCTCTTCGATTTCTGAACCCCCCATCCCTTCTGCACTACCCTCAGGGGAAGGACTCAGGGCACAGGGGAGAGAATCTTCCTACTTTCCCCTAGAAACTGTCTCTTCGCTGTGCCCAGCACCTCCCATTGCTTCCACAGCACTGCCTTTTTCCTCTTTTCCTTCCCCGAATTCCCCAGCCCCTCCTCGTCACTCCCACCCTCTTAGCTTCTGCCAGTCTTCCTAGGCAGGGACCATTAGAGCAGAATCCACAGATTTGGTGATGCAAATACATGCAAATACATGCAAATCGCCATGTAAAGGAGGCTTGCCACTGTGGTTCTAAGTGGCTGTCACAGCTTCTCTGACACCTGTTCTGAGAGACAGCTGCCCTGCCCCCTTCTGCTCAGGCATCTCTGTTATTTGCCCCCTTCTCCTTCAAGACTATGGCTTCCAGCCCCCTTTCCTTCAGACACCCTGGGTACAAAGGACCCTTGGGGTCTTTTCTCCAAAGCCCCTAGAGGGGGCAAGGAGGAAAGCATATGTTGTTGGGCACAGGCTTTGGCATCTGAAAATTACATTATTTCCTGGCTGTGTGACCTTGGAAAAGAAGTGTAACTTCTCTGAGCCTTGGTTTCATCAGTAGAGTGGGAATAATGATGGTACTCATGTCAAAAGGCTGTTGTATGAATTCCACATGTTTCAAAATATAAAATGTTTAAGGCAGTGCCTTTGAACATATTAAGTGCGTCTGCTGTTAACATTATAAATATCACTGACCCTGCTGGTCACCATATCCTGCAGGCTCGGGCTTGGAAACAGGTCTGCAGATGGACACAGGTGCACAAGTGGACTCATCCCTGTGTGTGCATGTGCACACACGCGCATGCACAGCTGACAGCCTCATGCACTGGCAGGACACATGCTCGGGTACACAAACATTCAGAAGCACACACAGGAGGAGGCTGTGGGAGGTGGAGTTTGAGTCATCGAGACCAGAGCTGTGGGTGGTGCTTTTGTCCTGATTTCCGGGGCTCTGTGCTCCATTTTGAACAAGGAAACGTATGGGGGAAGGCACAGCCACCCCTGAAACTGAAGGACCCATTGTGTGGGTCCCTCTCTTGCATCAGCCCCCTCCCTGGACCTGCTGTCATCCTGGTTCCTACCCAGTACTGTGTCATCTGGGTTTTTCCTCCCCCTGACCTCGCTCTCAGCGTCACTAAGTCCCCACAGGTGGGGCAGGGCAGGCCCACTGGGGCTGTGACTCATAACACAGGCCCTGGGTGACATCATTGAACAGTGGGTGCCTACTCCCTAGAGCTCGCTTCTGTGCATTGTAGGGAAGGAGAACTAGGGGAGGTGGTGTATGGTGGGAGTTAAGAGCCTTTAACTGGGAAGGAAGTAGACCCAAGTTCAAGTGAGTTCTGGTTCTGTGTGACTTTTTATAGTTTCCTGAACCTCTCGGGTCTCAATTTCTTTATCAGTAGAATGAGGTCAGTTATACCTAACTCAGAGTGTTTGGGGGACTTTTCAGTAGGATAATGCATGTAAACATGTCCTTCATTCAGGGCTGCTTTGACTGAATGTTCATATGTAGCCCTCATCCTGGATGATGCTTATTGAAAGTGAGAGGAGATCGTCTGGTCAACTCCACCCCCAGCAGTTTCATCTCATTCCCTGGGGCTGCCCCTCTTCCCACACCACTCAGTCCAGGAGTGGAGAGGTGGTACCTGGTACACGGAGTCTCAGAGGGCCGCCTCCTAGTTCCACTGGGTATCAACAAGCTCCGGATATCAACAAGCAGCTGCGTTTGATTCAGGAGACATGTTTGACCAGCCTTTCGTCTCTGATGGGAGATGATTGGTTCAGGATGGGACAGTTTTGAAAGTCCTTTCCTTGAAAGGTCTGCCATTTACTATGTACCTACTGCATGCTAGGCGCCTGCCTGGTGCTGCTCCATGGGAGCTCTCTTCACCTTTATAATAGCCCAGGGTTATACCAGGGTCCCCCGTGTCAAAGACAGGAAGATGATGGGTGATTTGCCCAAGGATACAAGTAGGTAAACAGAGAAACTGGGGTTCACACTGTCCCCCATTCTAGGCTCTCTACCTTACTACGTACATCAGTAGTTTTGATTGACTTGCGTGGACTCCAGGGACATGACATTAAGCAGGGAAGGGGTCTCTGTTTCTCAGATCAGTCTCTCTTTTTTGGCCACAGTGAGAGGCTTGTGGGATCTTAATTCCCCTACTAGGATGGAACCCAGGCCCACAGCAGTGAAAACACTAGTCCTAACCACTGGACTGCCAGAGAATTCCCTCAGGTCAGTCCCTTGAGAGCCTTGTGGGCAAAGGCAGAGCTGGTGTGAGTGAGTTAATCTATCGGAAGTGCCCCCAGGAGTCGTGCAGTTGGCTCCCAGCCAGTGGTTATATGACATCAGAGAAGGGACACAGGTGCATGGGACACAGGTGCTTGGAGACAGGCAGTGGGGTGTGAGCAGCCTAGACACCGGCTGAAGCCTCAGTCCTGTGCCAGTGGGGGTGGGAGGTGGGTGGGGAGGGGAAGCAGCAGATGGACAGGGTCAGGGTGGGGGCAGGGATGCTGAGTCTGCTTGAAGCCCAAGGTGACTCCGGAATCTGCCAGGAAGAGGAAAATGTGAAGGAGAGGAAAGGACAGGAGGGGAGGGGAGCTGTAGTGCAGGAGACGCTAAGGCAGCCCCAGGAAGGATGGTGGGGATGCGGAGATTGACAGAGAATGGTTAGGTGTGCAGGCTCTGGGGTCCACAACACAGGCTCTTAGCCAGTCCAATGGCAAGGACTGTCCTTTAGTTTTCTCAGCTGCAAACCAAGGCACAAATAGCACCTAGCCTTGGAACCTCTAGTCCTCCACCGCTAGAACCTGAACTTCAACTTGGCCCAGCTGCCAGGCAGCCATCCACAAGCACCTTAATCACTGTTGGGCCCAGGAGTGGCAGCTTCCAAGGGCTCCTGGGGCTGGCTTTCCACCCCAGTCTAACCACACACTTCATTTCTTCTCCCTAGTTAATGGTCACCTTTTCCTCTGGCCTCAGGTCTTTAGGCTCCAAGAATACTCATTGGAAAGATTAAATGAACAGTACACATCAAGAGTCTGGTCCATTGTTCAATAATTACACCGTAGTTGATTTAATGTCTGCAAATATTTTTGGCACATCTAACCCATGGTTAATAAGTAAGACTCGGTCCCTACCCTCATGATCTCACAGATCAGTGGGTGAAGAGTTCAAAGTGGCGATGAGTGTAACCAAGGTAACTTCCGGGGCGTTCCCAACCAAAACCCAGAGAAAAAGGTGGCCAGTGCTCAGAGGAGAAAAAATTTGTGTGCTTAGGCTGGGTGGGGGAGCCAGCCACTAAGGCCTTCTGAAGCAGGCCCTTCCTGGTCCCAACAGTGATTAAGGTCCCTGTGGCTGGTTACTCAGCAGCCAGGCCGGAAGAGAAAGCCCGTAATTAACAAGCTGGCACTCACACAACCACATGTCAGCACGCTCAAGCGCTGGGATAGCTGTCTGTCAGTCGTAGCTGCTGCTGGAATTTTTTAGACAGCTGGGCTCAAGCCGGGAAATGAATATAAGTTACATTTCTATGCATCGTTGTTCGTGGTGGTAAAAAAAATTAATCAGTGACATAGCTGTGACACATACTCATTTAAGAGTCTACAGAGAAATGTTCATTTGTCAGAGGCAGCAAAGAAGAGATTATGTGTCAGCTGGGGAGGGGTGAAATATTTATACAATGGCTGGTAAACACCGGTGTGTAAGGGGGTCAATTGATTGTGTCAGTGGCCACATGACAAATGCATCATTGAGCAGCCATAGGCACTACCCCTGTGCCCGGGGGCTCCATTCTGATGACAAATACACAACTTGTTACTGTTAATGTTCCCCACCGACCACCCACTCGGCCCTCCTTGCCGGCTGGGTGAACACAGACTGCTAGGAAGCAGAACTCCCATGGAAGCTGCCTACCCCCAACTTCATTAAGTTGAACTCCAAGTTGGTAAATTATTCCCCAAATGCCAAAACAGCTGCAAAAAACCATTTCTTTGTGTGTGTGCTGTTTTTTTTTTTTTTAATTTCATGTTTCTGAATTTCAGAAGGCCTAGAAAATGACTGGCCTTGCTCCCTGCCTCCACCAAGGTGGTAGACCAGTACTCTCAATGCAGACCTTGCCCTGCCCCAGGCTCCATATTTTGTGTGCTGATTGGTCCAGCCTGTGTCTGATTTGTCCTCCTTCCCAGTTCTCAAAGCTGAGGCCAAGGCCCAATTTGTTCCCCAGTTGAAGTCAGAGGTCCCCTCCTCTTGCAAGTACAGTGGTCTTTCTGAGTGTGGACACTTCCTGCAACCTGCCATTGCCTAAGGGGACAGTAGTCTGGTTGAAACACCTGTTAATCCCCAGACAGAGGGCCCCAGCCTCTTGCCCCTCACTGTGGGCAGTCTACCTGAGATTGCCCATCTAGTTTCCCAGAAGGAGAAGCATATCATATCGACAATGACCACAGCCAGTTTCTGAGCCATGATCATGTGGCAGGGCCCATGTCAAGCATTGTATAGGAGTTATTTCTTTGACTCTTAACATAACCCTTGAGATAGGTCTGATTATTGGTTCAGGTATATAGGCAAGGAAACCAAAATTCAGAGAAGTAGCTTGTCTAAGGCCCAGAGCTGCAGAAGTGGAGGTGGGATTCCAACTAGGCAGGACTCTGGAGCGCAGGCTTATCAGTCCTTGATCACCTGTCTGACCATGTCGGAGCTATAGGTTTCACTGTTAATACCTGAAAAATCCTAATCCCTTCACTGAAACAATTCAGATTCTATGAGATTAACCTATAACTCTAGAAGATGATAAACTTCTGGAGGCAAGGGGCCGGGTTCCAGACTGTTTACAGCATTCAGTCCAGAAAAATGTGGCTGATTCTTTTCTTTTTTTAAATTATTTACTTATTTATCTTTGGCTATGCTGGGTCTTCGCTGCTACAAGGGGCATTCTCTAGTTTCAGCAATGGGGACTACTCTCTAGTTGCAGTGGGTGGCTCCTTTCTCATTGCTGTGACTTCTCCTGTTGCAGAGGTCGGGCTCTAGGGCTCACAGGCTTCAGCAGTTGCGATTCCCGGACTCTAGAGCACAGGTTCTGTAGTCGTGGTGCACCAACTTAGTTGTTCCACAGCATGTGGGATCAGACTGGATCAGGGATTGAACCCTTGTCTCCTGCATCAACAGGCAGATTCTTTATCATTGAGCCACCAAAGAAGCCCCAAAACGTGGCTGATTCTAACTCTCATCTTAACTGGGGCAGGTAGAGTCACTCCTAAATCCCCCCCACCCAACTCTGAAACATGCAGCTTGTCATCCCCCAGGGACTAAGAAAGGCCCCCTCCCCTCCCCTGCACCCACTCCCAGCCTCAAGCCTGTTACCAGTTGCTGTGATGCCCTTACTATTCCTGTAACAACATCCAGCATCATTTGATTTGGGATAGGATGACACCCTGAGAAAACAGTTGCAGATGAAATTTCACACATATCTGTGAATGTGGAGATTACAGATAAGCACATTTGCAACTTGTTTTTACTTTTTAAAATGAGATTCCTCCCTTACAAAGTGGTACTCCTTCTTGGATTTCTCACTGCAAAACTGCTAATAATGATAATACTAATGACAGAGATAATAACATAGGTTGCATTTATTGAGTATTTATTATATGCTGAGTGTTTCATGTATTATTTGTATAATCCTCACAGCAATTCCATTTTATAGAGGAGAAAACTGAGAACCAGAGAAATGGTGTAATTTGCCCCAGGACACATGACAGTAGGAGCTGGGAGTAGGACTACAGAGGACCAGCTGCAGAGCCTCAGGACTCTCACCTATTAAAGCCTGAGTGCACTCCCACTGAAGTACAGCAGTGACTCCACGCAGCCCAGAGCACTGCCCCCCAGCCCCCACCCCTCCACACACACTTCAGTCACATCGAAGGTCTCTAGCTCCCCGCTGGTCTTGCTCTGTTTTGCCTCTGAGCCTATGCACATGATGTATCCATTTTTCCTAAAATGTCCTTTCTTCTGCTTGCTCTCAAATGAGTACCTGATTGGGGACCACTTGTGGGGGAAGCTTTGGCTCTCACATCTTACCCCATCCACAAACCGCCCTCCTACTCCTGGCCTCCGAAGTATCCCCAGGCTCAGCCAAGAACCTGCTGGAAGGACACTCCCACATCCCCATAGCCTGTAAGCCCAATTCCAAAGGTCCTAGACCAGAAGGGACCTGGGAATACATGTCCCCAGGGCCAGCCCCACCCTCCACACAGCCTCCATAGCATCCCCCTCTTTTTTTTTTTTTTTTTTGGATGTGGACCACTTTTAAAGCCTTTATTGAATCTGTTACAATACTGCTTCTGTTTCATGTTTCAGTTTTTTGAATACAAGGTATGTGAGATCTTACTTCCCTGACCAGGGATTCAACCAGTACCTCCTGCACTGGAAAGCAAAGTCTTAACCACTGGACCACCAGGGAGGGCCCACAGCACACTTTAGAGACCTGACAGGGCCACTACCCTGCACAGACCCCTCTCCAGCACTGCATGAGCCTTAACTCTCTTCCCTCCTCTAGCCAAGCTGCCACACTGACAGCATCTCTGAACAGGTGCTGCTCTCCCTTGTCTCTGGCTCTTTCTGCTTGCAACACTCTTCCTTCTCTGCTGCATGCTCCCAATTCATCTTTCAAAATTCATCTTGGGTGCCCCTTCCTCCAGGGAGCCTTCCCAGGTTTCCCCAGCCGGGGTTAGATCCTCCAGAGCAGCAGATTGACCCACTGTCCACCGTGGAATTCATAACACCATGCATACAGGAGGGCCTCAGTGGATGTCTGTCAAATAAATGTGCGAGTGAATGCGTGAGTTGGGAATGCAAAAAGCCATAGAAAAAGATCTCTAGTAGTTCTGGACTCCAAGAAAGAGGTTCTGAAGTTTTGGGGTCTGAGAAGGAGCCTTAGGTAACGCAAGGAGAGCCTAAGAATAGGAATTAAGGTCAGATTGGTCAAAGAGACCAGTGTTATGTCCTGAAGAAGCTGTGTGACACAGGACTGTTACTTAACTTCTCTGATCTTTGGCCTCCTCACCTGTAACATGAGCAGAAGAGTGGAGAGGGTTTGTTCTGTAGAGGCTATTCCAGGCTCCTGGGTAAAGGGATAATTAAGAGCCACAAATTATTAGGAACCTGCATTCTAGGCTCTGACCTCCACACGCTGTGTGACCTCGGACAAGACTCTTCCTCTCTGAGTTTTGGTTTCTCCTCTGCAAAATAAGGACATTCATTTTCTTCCTAGTAACTACCCAATGGGATTATTGTTTGAGATTATATGAGATAATATATGTGAAAAGAATTTGAAATGCGTGCAGGGCTGTATAAATGCAGGGATTCTGCTTATCTACAGGCAGTTTGTAGGGGCTTAATTATTAGTCAGCATTCCCAGGCACGGAAGCTTTGGAGCAGCCCTGCAAATGCTTCCGTGGTAACCCCTTCATGGGAAGGGCCCCCTGGAGAAACTGAGGCTGGGTGGTCAGTGTGTGTCCAGTGGTCCTTGGCAGTGGAGGGTAGGGTGGGGAGGCGGCACTGAGAGGAGACAATGGTCCCACCTGGCTTTGGGCCTCTATCCCCCTGTTCAGAAGTCAGAGTCTGTACAAAGGGGACAGGAAGTCCTTGGCTCCAGGTGTGAAGTGCTTCAGATGCTACCACTTCAGGGCTGCTCTTCTGGGTTTGCTCCTGGAGGCTCCTCAGGCTGGAGGAGCTGGAGACAGGCAGCAGCTGGCAAGGCAGTGACTCGGCATTTGCTAGTCTGGGCTGGCTGGTGAGGGGAGAGAGGCGCCCAGCCTCACTGTGTCTGCAGACTCAGAGCTGGGGTCTTTGGAGCAGGGAAGGGAAGTGGGCCCAGGGTGCCCAGGGCCAAGCCTACCCTCAGGAGCTCAGAGCAGACCTTACTTTTCCTCAAAGAGAGCAAATCAAAGCTGAGAGGGCCCAGCCCGAAGGGTGTTCCCAGGAGCCAGGGCATGCCCTGGAAGTGAATGGTTATGGAAGAAGGAGAGGGAAGGAAGAGGGGCTGGAGACCAAAAACCTGGTTCTGATATACCAGAAGTCATTCCTTTGAAGCTAGGGAAGGAGGGTGAGTCAGGGTGAAGACAAGAAAGATAGAAAGGGACTATAACTGAAGGCCTCGAGTCCTGGAACCATCTCTCCATTTATTAACTCACTCAAAATGTTTCTTGAGCACCTATGACATGCTGGGTAATGAAGACAGAGAAGTAAACAAGACTGTCCTTGCCCTTGTAGAGTTTGGTCCTTTCCCAGGGGAGGTACAGGTAGCTTTCGGAAGGGAAACAAGAGTCTATATCCAGCCTCTGCAGCAGGAAGTCTTTTCTTGAAAAGTGAAGTTTGAGCTGAGGCCAGAAAGCCAGTTGGGATGTAGATGGATTCAACTCAGTTCAACAAATAGTTTCTGATCATCCACTTTTGATAAACCAATAGCCCAAGTCTCTGTTATCAGAGGGTTAGAGTCTGAATGGAAAAGTGTCCCAGGAAGAAGGAATTGCACATGTGAGGGCAGAGACAAGAGGTACCAAGTATAGCATAAAGGAGCCCCAGGGAGCTTGGCGTGCAGAGGGCAGGAGAGGTGAGTGGCAAGGTGGGACCAGAAGACACAGCCAGGCCATCCAGGGCATTGGGAGCTTATCCCAGGACCATGAATGAAGTGAAAACAATGAAAATGCTCAGATTTGCGTGCTTGAAGGCCACTCTCAAGTACTTACTGGCTCCAGGGCAGACAGAAAATCATGTGTGGGTGCTTCTATTCCACAATACTTGCTATTAGGCTGAGTACGAAGGCAGGGGTGGGGGAGGTGTATCTGTCTAAACAGCTGTCAGTGTGTGTTTGTGTGTGTGTGTGTGTGTATGTGTGTCTATCACTGACCCAGTGCGGGAGCGACTAATATGTGTGTCTGCCTCACGCCTCCTCACACCTTTATTAGCAATGGTAGCTGGCCATGGATCAGCAATAGTCCTCACGTGGGCCTGGCGCCTCTGTCCATTTGTGTTTCGCCAGAGCTCCGTCCAGGAAGCAGAGCCAGCACTCCCACTTCCATTTTATATATGATGATATTAATAGCCATAGCTGACACGACTGTGTGTTTACTGTGTGAAAACCATGTGCATACACTGCCTCATTAAATATCCTCAGAATATTCTCCTCACCTCCATTTTAGAGAAAAACAATTACCCAAAGGTACATGGCTTGGAAATAGCAGAGGTGGGGTCACAGCCCTGTCCTCCTGATCTTCGTCCCTGTCCCGGGCCATTTTAGCCTCTTCTGCCTCCTTACATCCAAAGATGCAAGAGCTACAGAGCTACCAAGTGAGCAGTAACCTGCCACTATGGAAGCAGCCCCATCTCCTGAGCTCAAATGGTGAACGCTGCCCCTTCTTCCCCACGCCTTTATACCCTGGCTGCACCCCATTTTGCAGGGCAGTGCCCCTGAAATCCTGAGCATCTGCCCTCTGAATGCTGCAGGCCCCTGCCCACAGCAAGCACTGGTGCACCCCTAAATCCTTCCAGAGTGGAGGCTCCTCCCACCTCTGTCTCAGAGCCTCACTTGGTCAGAGCAGCCAGGGGAGGCAGGATCGATGTGCAGAGAAGTCAGTAATAATCCTCGCGCAGGCAGCCAGGCTTCTGTATAAAGACAGATTAAAAACTCATCGGGTTGAGATGAGAAAATAATTCAGCCTGTTGGCCACAGTGGGAAAGCCTGGGGCTGCAGGTGCTGGTGGTGGCACGTGGGAGGGGGTGCCAGGGAAGGGAGTGGCACCCAAGAATGGTCTTGGGAATCTGCACCCCCCCACACCTTAGTTTCTCCCCCAGAGCCACCATCCTTTACTGCCTGCCTTGAAGCCAAGGCTGACAAATTCTAGCCCCCAGGGAGCAGTGAGGGAAAGGCAGGCAGGGGGAAGCTGAGAGCATTTGCTGCCTGGTTCCACACCCTGGTTTATTTGCTCCAGAGCACTCATATTATTTTGCTTGTTTATTTGTTTACTTGTGTACTGTCTATCTCCTCACCTAGACCATAAGCCCCAGGAGGCCAGGGACCCGTTGATCTCCTATACTGAAGTATTCCCCCAGTTGTTGCTGTTGTTTAGTCGCTAAGTCGTGTCCACTCTGCCACCCCATGGACTATATAGCCCACGAGGCTCCTCTGTCCACAGGATTTCACAGGCAAGAATACTGGAGTGGGTTGCAGGGACTTCTTAAAGGGTCTATGGAATGAATGAATGTATAGACTTGAATCTTGCCTCTTGCCACCAAGATTAGAGGTGTAACCTCGCTGGGCCTCCATTCCCTTAACTGAAAAATGGGCACGGTGGTATCCTCAAAGAGCTCATCCCAGAGACAGGGCTCCTAGGAAGCTCTTTGTGAAGGATTTTGTTAAACTGATTAGGGAAGAAAATAGAAGCCTTGCCTGACATGAGAGGCGCCATCAGGGGGCGCCCTTATGCAAGACGCTGGGCGTGCTGCGCCCTCCGCCGGCTCCCGGGTGAGCGCATCCGAGACCGCCCCCACACCCTCGCCCGCATCTTTGGAGAGTTACCTCCTCCCCTCTCCGTCCAGTTCACACGCCCATCCCAACTCCAGCGCGCGTCCCGGCTCCCAGGACCGTCTACGGCGTCCTGTGCCCCTCCCCCACACCCGGCCCAGACTCCTTCCGCCCACGCGGCTCCATATGCTGGGAAGAGCCTCCTACTCCCCATCTGTCGATTCACTTCCTAGCCCGGTTCCCCCGCTCCGCCGCCGTCCCCTCCTCCGGGAAGCCGGCCGTGGTTGAGGGAAGGAGAGCCGAGGTCTCCCAACAACTGCCTTCTTCTGCCCACTTCCCCAACGACCCAGAAATGGCTCTGGGAAAATGCTGTGCAGACGACCCCTAGGGCCAGGCTCTGAGTCTGGGGTCACGATGTGCGAATAGATGCAAGGGAGAGCTCTGCGCGCGCCTGAGACCGGTGGGCAAATTTGTCGAGGCGGGTAGCGAAGACCCCCTTGGGTCAGGCCCGCTGGCGGGGGGAACAGACTGTTCCGCAGGTCCCCGTCACACGCAGGTGCCAAATCCTGGGGTCACAGCTTCGGAGCAGAAAGCTAAGGGACGGGAGCACAGCCAGGGAGGGAGCCACGGTCTCCAGGGGCGTACCCACTGCCTCTGGAGCTTCGTGCGGGGGCGCACAGCCTGCTTTTCTTGCCTGAAGGAGGAGACTGGTTTCATTTCGCAGATTGATTATTGCTGTATAGTGTGAGTGTGTGTGTGTGTAGTGCGTTTGGGCGTTGTTAGTTTTTTTTTTTTTTTAATGTACCTTGCTTGTCTAATGAACGTTTGATTGCACCTACATCCGGAGGCTGTTTTAATGAAAGGTGAAGGCTCTGAGAGGGAAATAAATAAATAAAGGATCGTTCCCCATCCCTCGGGCACCCCCCTCCTTCCTAACAACAGCCCTGCATCCACAGCTGTCTTCTGAAGCCCATGCCCTCACGGAAGAATTCTGTTCCTGTTTGAATGTTTCCATGTAAATGATGCTCTCCAGAGGAAATCACATCTTTCAATCGGTCATTCTCAGGACTCGTATTGAGGGTGCAAAGGGGGAGATGAATGAGCAGAGGGAAGCTCAGAGGGAGCGGAGGGAGGCCCTCCCCTCTGTCCTGAAAGCTGGGATCTGCTCACTGCTTGAGTCCCTTGCCCACGGTGTGCCAGTTTGGGGGCTGAGGGCAGTGGGCTCACACAGAACAGGCACCAGTTACTGCCAGTGTCATCAGTTCAGTTCATCAGCTATTAGTTTAACATCCAAGTCCTTTTGGCCCTGGGGAGTTTACTTAACCTCTGAGAGCCACAGTTACCTCACTTGGAAAATGGAGATAATAAACATGTTTATCTCAAAGATATGTTGGGAGGATTAAGTGAGATTGTGCATATAATGTGCTTAGTATTGTGCCTCGTGCACAGTAAGCACTCCATAATGTCAGCTCTTATTATCTCCTGAAGGTAGGGGCTTCAGTTCAGTTCAGTCACTCAGTTGTGTCCGACTGTTTGTGACCCCATGGACTGCAGCATGCCAGGCTTCCCTGTCTACCCCTAACTCCTGGAACTACTCAAACTCATGACCATTGCATTGGTGATGCCATCCAACCATCTCATCCTCTATCTCCCTTCTCCTCTTGCCTTCAATCTTTCCTAGCATCAGAGTCTTTTCCAATAAGTCAGCTCTTCACATCAGGTAGCCAAAGTATTGGAGTTTCAGCTTCAGCATCAGTCCTTCCAATGAATACTCAGGACTGATCTCCTTTAGGATGGACTGGTTGGATCTCCTTGCAGTCCAAGGGACTCTGAAGAATCTTCTCCAACACGACAGTTCAAAAGCATCAATTCTTCAAGCTCAGCTTTCTTTATAGTCCCACTCTCACATCCATACATGACCACTGGAAAAACCATAGCCTTGACTAGATGGAGCTTTGTTGGCAAAGTAATGTCTCTGCTTTTTAAAATGCTATCTAGGTTGGTCATAACTTTCCTTCCAAGGAGCAAGTATCTTTTAATTTCATGGCTACAGTTGTCATCTGCAGTGATTTTGGAGCTTCCAAAAATAAAGTCAGCCACTATTTGCCCATCTATTTCCCATGAAGTAATGGGACCAGATGTCATGATCTTAGTTTTCTGAATGTTGAGCTTTAAGCCAACTTTTACACTCTCCTCTTTCACTTTCATCAAGAGGCTCTTAAGTTCTTTGCTTTCTGCCGTAAGGGTGGTGTCATCTGCATATCTGAGGTCATTGATATTTCTCCTGGAAATCTTGATTCCAGCTTGTGCTTCATCCAGTCTAGCATTTCTCATGATGTACTCTGCATATAAGTCAAATAAGCAGGGTGACAATATACAGCCTTGACGTACTCCTTGTCCTATTTGGAACCAGTCTGTTGTTCCATGTCCAGTTCTAACTGTTGCTTCCTGACCTGCATACAGATTTCTCAAGAGGCAGGTCAGATGGTTTGGTATTCCCATCTCTTTCAGAATTTTTCAGTTTATTGTGATCCGCACAGCCGGAGGTAAACATTCAGTAACTGTTAAACAGTAGTATTTACTTTTGCCCAAGATTAGACCACAGCATGGGGAAGTAAGTGGTGGGAGTGGGTGTTCAGATCATGAAGGGCCTTATAATCTGTGTTAAGGGATTGGGATAAACTGAAGAGCCATGGGGAAGTAGTAGAGTGGCAAGATCAAATCTGTAGTCGTCCATGGTGTCATTCCTGACTCCTCTCTTTCATTCTCCACATCTAACTCATTAGAGTATATTGTTGGTTCTGCCTTCATAAGTTGTCCACCATCTGACCACTTCTTACCACTTCCACGGCCACCACCCCATCCGAGCCATCATCATCTCTTCCTGCATGGCCGCAGTTGCTTCCTAACTGGTCGCCCTGCTTCTACTCTTATCCCCCTGCAGTGTATCATCCATCCAACAGCTAGGGGATCCTGTACAACAAATCGTGTCGCTCCTCTGCTCAAACCCTCCAATAGCTCCACATCTTACTCGAAACCAAAATCTTTAAGATGGCCTAAAAACCCTGCTTATAAACCCAGGTGATGTGGTTGCCTGCCACATCTCTCCCTCTTCTCTTACTCCTTAGCCTTGCTGGTGGCTGTGCACTTCTGCAAACATGAACTTGCCGAGTGTAACCTTACCTGAGGATTTTGCAATCGTTGTTCCACTGCCTGGAACAGCCCCGGGTGGCAACTAGCGTCACTCTGTCACATCTTCCAGAAGACTGCTTCCCTTCCTGTCTTGTGTAATCCCAAGCCTCTCTACTGCCCAAGCACTTCCTTGTTTCCCTCTGCTTTTTTTGTTTCTATGAAGGTTCAACACTCTCTAGATGCTCTGTATTTGTTTGCTCATTTCTTATTGATCCCCCACCTCTCCATTGGAATACAAACTCCATGAGAGCAAGGGCTTTGTTTAGTTCATTGCTGAACCTCCAGCATCTAGAACAGTGACTTGGCACAGAGTAAGATCTTGAAACTATTGCATGAATGAACATATACATGCATAAATGAGTGGGTAGCAAGGAAGGACCATTCTGATGAAGTGCACAGAAGAATGGGGGGAGGATGGGACAATAATGGAGGTAAAGAGGGGGATCTTTGCAATCCTCTGGGTGTGGGGTGGTGGGAGGCGGACAGCCAACTCCCATGGGCTAAGGCGGCAGAGCTGAGGAGTAGTCAAAGACTTAGGTGGCCTGGGCAGGGCCTGAGGACTGTCTGCCTGTGAAAGAAAGGGTGAGGTATAGCATGGTGATGTCACCCCCGTTTCTGGCTTGGGCATCTCAGTGAAGAGTGGTTCCAGTGACTGGGCTGGTGAGAGGGGAGTGGATCAGGGTGAGGGGTTTCGATGTGAGCCTATCTGGGCATTGGCTGCTTTATTTGTAGAGTGCGGTGGATTCTAAACCCACTTTCTCTACAGTGGGGTGGCTGTGGAAACAGAGATAAAAACAACGAAGCCTTTTGTGTAAGTGCCCAGTGGGGTCCCAGATGTGCAAGAGTGTTATTATTATTAAAGTTGATTTTGGAGATCTGACAGGCAAGAGAGATGAGAACCTGGGGCAGAACCTAATCAAATGCCAGCCTAGGTGGAAGCAAATGCCAGCAAGCACGATTCCGTCGATACATGCAGTGGGTGGTTAGAAAAAGGAGAGAACACTGTGGCCTGAGCTTTCCGAGGCTGTTTGGAGGGGGGACTAGGCTGGATCCTGGAGTGAGGAGAAGGGTGCAAGAGCAGTGAATGGGGTTCAGCCAGAGGCCAGTGAGCAGAGAGGCTGCAGGGTAGCATGGTGATCTTGGGGTACACAGGGACCCCTGGGCATAGGATGACCACCACTGGACTCTCTTCTTCCCACCTCCACCTCTGAACGAGGGAACAGTGGCCACCCTCAGGCCAGGGAAGGAGGAGGCAAACCCTGGGTGATCGGGCTGAGACTCCCTGAGTGTGGCCGGTGGAGGTCTGTCTCTGCTATGTCATCTGACCACTTAGTTCGCTCATGCACATTCAGGAGCCGTATACAGTGAGCAACACGGAGTGTCACTCTCTAGTTTATTGAGCACCTATTAGGTGCTGAGGAGCCAGTTGTGACCTTGTGTATTTGGTCCCTGCTTTCTGAGCACTGGGGATTTAGCAGGGGGCCGGTGTTCAGTAGGCACCTTCCAGAGCCCTGGGAGGTAGGCAGTCATCTTCCTCATTTTGCAGATGAAAGGCTCTGAGATGTTAAGATCACCCAGCTGAAACATGGTTGAACCAAAACTCGAATCCAGGCCCTTTGGTTCCAGAGTCCTGATTTGCAACCACTCCCCACACTGCCCATGGTCAGGGAGTCTGTAATCAGGATTTACAGGTGGTGGGGAACAGGCATGTACAATTCTGCCACAGATCCCTGTGACCTTGGACTTCTGAGGGGTTACCAGAGAGAACTTGGGGAACTGGGAGGAAAGGAGGAGCCCCTTAGAGCAAAAAAAAAAAAAAAAAAAATTTTGAATTTTGGAGGGATGCCCATTGCAGACAGTGGACACAGCTTTATTTATTTTTTCTTTCATTCATTTGTTCTATCAATATTCATTTCATACCTACTATGTTCCTGGTACTGTGT